>KK116125.1:199261-219800 GCA_000611955.2 Stegodyphus mimosarum
TTGTATAATAAATATAAATATGCTCTGAAATTACAGCTAATAAAATCAAAGAATTACATATATATAATAACGAATAATGATAAGGTCATATTCGGTTAATTATTAATAGCAGAGTATTCTATATCTGTATACCCAAGGGGGAATTTCTTAAAGGATGAAATTTTAAAGAGCGTTTACAATATGAAGAAAACCAGTGCATTCCAGTCTGTTCCCGTTTTGCGCCAAAAATGAGAATACTGTAAGTTTGCAGCTTTGGCCACTTAACCATTGCTGGTCAAAATTAGTGAGTAATATAAGCCATAGTTTTTATGCGACATTAGCAGTTGATGGATGATGGATTATTATGACACTCTAAATTGTCGAAGCTGTTTAAGAAATTAGAATTTAAGCTCTTCCTAGAAATAACTTTTTGAAAGGTCAGGATTTATAAAAATTTTATCTATTTAATATTCTAGTGCTGGATAATTCTAGTGCAGTTCTTTGTATATGACTGATTTTTTTTTCTGTGTAACCATTAATTAATTTATTATTAAACTTTTTAGCCTTAGATTTCTTTATTTTTATTTCAGTTGAGTATTTCGTAATAAATTAACATTGCTTATGCCATAAAATACTGTATTTAGGGGAAAATAATACATTTTAGGATAAATCTTAAGAAATAAAAATGTAAGCGGGTTTTTGATAACAGCATGCTCTGATTAAAATTCATTTGTTTTTGATTAAAATGAAAGGCAAGCTACCTAATTAAATATAATATTTTATTTTGGTAAAGATAGAAAAAATAGAAAAATTAATAGTACAGTATTATTTGTGTTCAGTCCATTCAAGTAATCAGTACTGTATAGTGGTATATGTACTTTATATTCATTTGACTACTGATTAACTGGCTCTTACCTAAAAAAAAAATATGTTTGTCTTCCTATCAAACGATCGAAAAAAGATTATTACAAACCATCAGAATTAAGCAAAATTTCTACGCAAATATAACGTGTGATGACAGAATGATGTCACGGTATTTACGAACCGTTTTTATACCATTATTTTATACGTAATTTAATTGTATGTAATCTGGAACACGCTGTTTAATCTTTTGTTCAAAATAAATTACTAAATCGTAAAAATAAATTAAATGTACAACAGTTAATTTTGTATTTCCTATTGACTCCTATCAAAATACAAGGGTAATATAGTATTCTGTTCTTGTTTTAAATTCTAATTTGCAATTTACGTAATCAATGGATTTATTAAAATACTCGATTGTAGCACCTACCAAATTTTAAAATAAATCTGAAAGCTTTCAGATTTTATATTACGCCCAAAGAGGTGTTTTTTCATTTACACATACATACACGTTTCGAGAGCATTTGGGCAAATAAAATATTTAAAAACAGCATATCTTTAGAATTTCCGATACACAGCCACACGCAATGGAGATGGAAATGTTTCTTTCAGTACACTGCTGCCACTGTTCGCCTTGAAATCGTTGAGTTTGTTAATCAAAAATTCGTTAAAGTTTTACAAAATATGAAATAAACAATAAAGCAAATTCCAAATTCGGTCTTCCAGGTGCCCATATTCGGGTGGAGGACTACGCTGTTCAAAATTCCATGGCTCTAGGTAACGTTGTTTCTTCACAATGCGAGAAACATGCATACATTCATGCAGATTCTTCATTACTTAATTTCTTAAAATATAATGCAGGGCGATAATATTTGGCGGCAACAATTTGAAAAGTGAAACGGACATTTTGAACCTACGCACAATGCCATTTCGAGACTAATAGCCCTTCTGGGCTAAACGCCCCTTTGAGCTAAAAGAAAGTGACGGGTCTTATATTCGAGTACATATAGTAGTTGCTATTATATTTTGCCGTCATTTTGTATTTTGACACGCGAATAATGAAAATATTTGTGAAAACTTACTCAATGTATCTCTTGATTTCCTGAGGTAGAACACTTTTACTGTCTGGAGATCTCGATCTAGATCGATGTCTGAAAAAATAGTTTAAAGCAAAGTATGTAGTTGAAATATTTGCATAATCGAAAATGCTTATCATCCTTATCTTGCGATAAGAATATCTGCATATACAAAGGATACCAATATTAAATTATTACATTACCTTCTGTGATGTCTCCTTCTGTGACTATAATTAGTTTCAGATTCAGTTTCTAAACCTGAATTCATATACCTGTAATATAGAATATAATATAAGCAACTACAAAAGCAATAATAAATACTAAAAAGCACTGAAAATAAATTAATAAAAACTACCAAATGGACTTACAAATTGTTTTGTAAATAAATTTTTAATATAATTTAATTTAAATGCCTGATCGTTTAAATTAAACATTAATCTTCTTATATTTTAGACTAGAGAAGAAACACGCAGACTTTCTTCTTTATAGATAAAAAAGATGCCTATCAAGAAAAACCTACGAAAATATTTCGCTTATTTTACATTCGCTTATGATATCATTTGAAAATTCGTATAATAACAACATATTACACGTCATAAGGAATATGATGAGTCATTGTAATGCATTAAAAATGCCAAAGAAACAAAATAATATTCAATACATGTACCACAACAATCTTGAACCAAACAACCATAACAACCTCGAACCAAACAGTAAAATAAAACCAGATAACTAAATTTAAGTCTTTAAACACAAATTAAAAGTTAAAACCAAACCTCACTTTAAAGGACAGAAAGATTAATACGACCAAATTTAAATTTAAAGTTAACAATTACAGCTTAAAAAGAAATTAACTTACAACAGTTATTTAAGCTGAACAAATAAAATCAAATTAATAAAATTCAGTTACTGGAAATCAATATTAAGAAACGGTGAATAACTGATAATCAAAATTACGAAACAATATTACATAACAAAAGGGAGCGGTAGCAACACTTTTCGAAATAAAGCATTTTATCTCCAACCTGAGGACACTGTTGCCACTCGGAAAAATGAGTGTGAAAACTATCGCTCGCTTTTAGTTTTTAATTAATATTTCAGCTGATTAAAGAAGATGGGATCCCCACGAATTTTTAGAATCGACAATAATATATTTAACTAGCCGCTGCGCGGCCAGCCTTCGTCTGGCTTTTAAGTGTACCGGAAAAATGCCTAAAGAGAACGCCAAACATTAAATTTGAAAACTGCACAGAATTTTACCCTGCAGAACAATTTTATCGAAAAAGAAACAAACAACAACGGAAAAAAAATTCAGTTAAAAATGCATTACCTATAAAAAGCATACAATGAAATAAGCAATATCCCTTAATACAAATATTAATTATCCTAATAAATAAATTAATCAACTTCCCGCTGCCTTCTCTAGACAAACGTCCAGTATCCAAGAGAAACATTAAATTTAAAAACTGCACAGAATTATCACCCTCATTTTTCCGGTTGGCAATAGTGCTGATATCAGCAACAATAACTGCGTGCCATTGTTGTTCATATAATAAGAAAAAATCATCAATTTGATACTATTTCATAAAAAAAAAAAAAACTCATTCGAATTTTGAAAAATCGATGTGCACTGGCTCTTGTCTAGATGCATCCTGTGTACCAGATTTCATAGGTCTGGGTCTATTAGCTTACGCGCAGTACGAAAGAAAGGGCACCTACACACACAGAAAGACTCGTCCTCTCTCTCTCTCTCACACACACACGCACACGCACACACACACACACACACACACACACACACACACACACACACACACACACACACACACAGACTCTTTGTTTTATTATATGTAGAGATGCTAGGCAAATGCTATTTTTAGTTCATCGTAAAACTTGCAAATTTTTTTATTAACATACTCTAGGATTTGAAAGCGAGCAGTGACAACAACTTTCGAAATAAAGCAGATTCTTCATCTCGAGCTTGCGAGACTGTTGCCACTAAAAAAAAATGAGCGCGAAAATTATTGATTTTCCGAGTTTTTAATTAATATCTCAGATTTTAGTTACTTTTTTTTCTTTTTTTTTTTTGAAAAAATTGGACGTCGACCTTTTCCAGGACCCAGAAAAGAATTGTAGAAAGTTTGGCGACGATAGCTCTAGTAGTTACTGAGTTATTCGAAGACAAACTAACAGACTTTCTTTTATATATATATAGATTAGAAGGCTATCAGTGTAAAAAGGAAATTCTTACAAAAAAAATGTATTTGAAAGTGCGCTGCAACTTGAATCTTCTTAATCTTTCTAGTATTTACTATAATATTGTGATTACGGTGACAATTATTGAGCTATGTAAATTAAAAAACAAATTTACAAAAACTGCAGAGTTAAAACATTTTATTCAGATTTGAAAAATAACTTCAGATATTCGAATTTAATTTATGACATGTTCGATATGCTTGCCATCAATGGCTATCAAGTGAGGCAGACGAAGAGCAAAATTCTGAAAAACTCGCTGAAGTTTCGAGACATCAGTGCTTTCGATGACCTTCTAATGGTTATTTTGACCTCAGCGATGATTTCAGGGTTATTTGCGTAAACCTTACCTTTAATATTGTCCCACAAAAATGAGTTACAAAGGTTGAGATCAAGAGAATATGGTGGCCAAGTGATTCTCATTCCAGTGGTCTCTGGGTACTCAAAAGCCAGAATGTGCTCTCCAAATTGCTCTTCCAGGACTTCAGACTCTGTCGGTCCTATGGGGTCATGCTTTGTCCTGCATGAACCACATCTTTTTGAAATCTAGGTCAACTTGGATAAGAGGGATAACATCATTTTCTAAAACTTTGACATAATGTTCAGCAGTCACCGTGCTTGCAATGAATATCTCACAGATTATTCCGCGACTTGACATTGCACACCAAACAGTTAACAGTTTGAGGTGAGACTTCTCATTCGCTAAATGGGAGTTTTCAGTCTCCCAAACGCGGCGATTCTGCCTACTGATGTACCCATCCAAATGAAGGTGGGCTTCGTCGCTAAACCAAACCATATTCACATCAAATTCTTGCTTTGTCAATCATATAGACAATCGTGTTGGAGAAACACAAACGCTGTTCAATGGAAATGATGCTCAATGGCTGATGAGTTTGAATTTTGTATGAAAGAGCTTCAGATCTTGAGCAATAATTTGTCGCGAAGTCTCCCGGTTGATACGACCTGTTGGCAAAGCTCGTCTAATCGATGTTCTTGAGTTATTTTAAACACATTTCGTGTTTTCTCGATATTTTCAGGCGTTTTCACACTTGCTCGGCGACCAACTTTGCCAACATTGTCATCGCAAGCACTACCAGTTCTCTCGAACATTTAAATCAGATTTTTGATTGTTAAAACATTTGTGGACCGGTTGTCTTCAGTTTATACTCGGTAGCAAATTTCCTTTGAGCCGCAGTCGTGCTGTTAATTCTCGAATAGTAGGTCTTGACGATGAGTAAATGCTGTATTTCAACATTTGCAACGAAAAATGAACAACAGTACGAGTGCGCATGCTCAAACAAATTTCCAACATGCCCTGCATTCAACCGCCAAGTTTTAACTGAATCGCACCAATGGTTCAAAAGTTATCAAGTTTTTTTTTCATATAGCTCAATAATTATCACATTGTTATTAACGTGTTACAAAATCAGGAACTAGCACTCGAGCGATGTAGACATTTTTACGTTTTCTTCTAGAACGGCATAACTAAGCTATGAAAAAATAAAAGATGTAACTGTACTTCTACGTAACATAAGCTTGTTTCACATGCCAGATATCATCAACCAGACTTTACATAAAAAAGCCTTTACATCTGTATATTTTAAATGATGTAAGTTTTAACAAATACACTGTACTAATGATATTGTATGTACTCTTTTTGAATAAATAAATAAATATAAATGTATTTCGAGATAAAATGTATAAATTGCTTACCCGCTTCTTCTTTTTGTTAAGTCTCTAACAACAGCACTTTGCATTCTATATTTGAAAGAAATATAATATTAAAAATTTTTGCATTACTCAGGGCTATACAATATATTGTATCCTTATAAATGCATCAACACAGACTGAAGACAATAAAAAATGTATGGGCCTATATTCTTTTATGTACTGTTCTAGAAGGTTCAGGAATGGATACAGAAAGGCTTAGCGCCGATCCTGATTATTAAAATAGCGGTTTCCTTTTTTTTTTAATTGCCAAAACAATCATGTGATTTGACCATTCTTAAAGAACAAATTTCATTGTGGTTTTTTGATTCGTCCCGTTTCATCTTCTATTCAAAAAGTCATTGTTGAAACAGGAAACATTGCGAGATGAATGGCTGTTGTCTTGTAACACTTAATACTATGAAGAAATTTTAGGACGATCCAAAAGCATGAAATGCAATTCTATTTTCAGCCGCAAGTCACTATTTTAAATTTTCCGCAAAATATTTTCATGCATATTTGTTTATAACGTGATATTTAAAACCAAATGTTAATATTCCGAAGCAAAAAGAAATTTGTAAAATAAATTGTCGAAAGAAAATAGGTAGTAAATATCAGAAATCGAAAGCCAAACCAGATGAAAGCGGTGAGTCCTACTTCGCCTAAAGCGTTTTAATTTATGAAGGCAAATTTTCGTTCCATCAGAAAGTAAATAAAGAGGAAGGGGGGAAAAAAGAAAGAATTGATGGGGTCGTCTTTACTTGCAATTTTTTCCTTCGTCTTTATGCTAGTTGTACTATACTTATAAATTCTTATGAAACATATAGTTATAAAACATTTAAAGTTTCTCATAAAACATGATGGAATATGTTGAAATTCAAAGGTGTCCCAAACGCCTAATTTATGATAGCAAGTAAAATGTGTACCAGCTGCATGAAATTTAATTAATGGGGTTATTATTAATAAACTGCACAAGAACAACTGCACAAGAACAACGAACTGCAAAGAACTGCACAAGAACAACGAACAGTAGCCAACTTTTTCTTTCCTCACTGTAATAGGCAAAGGTTAATTTCAGCAAAGGAAATGCTAGAAAACTGTAAACTGCACGACTTTGCTTATGACTTCCTTTTGTTCTAAAAATTTGAATCACCAAGAAAAGCATGGTTGCTTCAAAAATTCATTTATCCTTATAAAGGGGATAATTGAGTGAGACTACAAATATATATTTTCGTTTTTCAAGTATTATGAAATTTGTGATGAAAACTTAATATCCGTTAAAATAAAAATAATGTCTAAACTCATATTATATTTTTATAAGGCTTAAAAGAATAATGAACTAGAACTTGTTAATGCTTCCAACGAATTCGAAGTCTTCTTGCAAAAAATTTTAAGTCGCAGATTTTATTTGTTGACAGAGGTGTCAGTTTTGACGAACACAAAACTGATACGTTAATTAATATTTGTCATCAATCTGTCAAACACCGTATTTCTCTGCGTATTTTTCGCTCTAGCTTTTTAGACTCAGATTCTGAAAATTCAAAGGGTATCCACGTAATTTTCCCCTTCCTCAATGCTCAATGCGTTCAGAGAATGAACTTCTCTAAATTTTAAAATGGATTCGTCCACGCAGTGACTGTTTTCGTTTTACTACGAAAGAAAAATCCTCGTAAACTACCTGCGAAGACCACGCCGAACATTTTTCTTCTAACTGTTGAACTTTATGCTAGCCTAATACAGGAACCGACAAATCACAGCGAAACACACTGTACTAAGATTTAGTCTATGATTTCGCTGTGTCAGCTGCACATTCCCCTTCTCTAATTATTTTTGAATAATTTGAGGCGTAAAGAAGCAGACAGAACAATAATAAGTGGTGAGATTCAGTTACAAGAAAGTAGAAATGAAGGTAACTTATTAGACATTGTAATGTTACATTACTACGTATTCTTATTGGAATGTAAATTTCGTTTAAAGGAATAGTATGGTCTGACAGTTACATGTAGTTCATCCATGACTACTTTATATTTGTTATGTTCTTACTATACTCGCGTCCATCGGAAATTAAATTATTTGCTTAATTTTCCGCTCTCGATTTTCGGGCGATAAAATTAGTAAAACAAATCTGATGTATACACCACATGACTTCCATGTACGGAATATTAAATTATACGCATTTTTTTCTGCATTTCACTTAAACTTATTTCCTCAAACTTTATTAGTGATATATTTCTCATTCAATTCATTCAGTTCTTACTTCGCGTCAAGGCAAAAATCTTCATTAAAAATTGAAAAATATAGAAAAACATAAAACACCAAATACAGTTAAAACAATTTAAAAAATTTACAATTAAAATTACAGGTTATAAGCAAAAACAAGCAATTCTGCCAGCAGGCATGAAGACAGATTTTTCGGCACGAAACTTCCTTTTGGTCTCACTCGGCAAAAAGTGATTGAAGGCGCAGTAAGACTTAATTCACTATTTTGCTAAGTTTCAAATGTAAACAAATATGGCTGCTACGGTAAAACAAATTAGGCTTGCAGCACTTAAACGACTTATATATTGTTAATAATTCTAGAACTATTGCATGCAGATTAACTAAAGGCATAAAAACCTTAACCGGAAGATAATAACGACATAATTCAATCATTTTAAGGCAAAAAAAAAAAAAAAAAAAAAAATGCACAATTTACCAACATATATATATAAATGAGCTCACTGAGCAGAGTAACAGAGTGTGTGTGTGTATATATATATATATACACACACACTCATACACACACACACACACACACATATATATATACATATATTTGGTGCGGTCGATTGCCACCAAAATGGAAGGTGCACAAATACATATTATAGCAGTCCTATATACAAAATTTCAACGTTCTGAGGCTACTTGTTTTTGAGTTATGCGAGATACATACATTCGTACGTACAGACGCCACGAAAAAATCTCTTTTGAATTCATTTTAAAACACTTTTATAATTCGTTTGGGGAAAAAGAGTGCTTTATTCTGTCCTTACGTACAGATGTCATGCGAAGCATCGTTAAATTGCATTCGATAGCGGTCAAAATGGATATTTGTGTTGAAATATGATGAGCAAAATTTTTCATGGTTATAATACTTCCTTTATTCCGTACAAAGAAGTAAAAAGGGAGAAAAATACGTGAAGATGTACTATATTAGATTTGAAAGAAGATACTAATATTAATTTGTAGCGCAGTTTATATTAGTTTTCTTTTCTAGATAAATATTAAAAAATCTTCATAGTAAAATGGTTCTAGCTTATTTTAAATTTACCGTTTTAGGTAAACGGTTCAAATATAATTTAAAAAATTATATTTATTAAATCTAGAAATTCGGTTTTTTAAGCAGTCCTTAATTTATACCAATATTATTGTAATATATGCCTTATCCAGCTGTTATTCATTTTTCCAGTTTTTAATCATTGGTCTGAACTTTAAATAAGTCATTTAACTTCCATATTTCGATAAGATTCCATACTTTGATATTAGAAACGTTTAAATTTATTTAACGTTTTGTTTTCCAATTACCTCTCTAACTAATATAATTTAAAACACATCTAATTTTATAACATACATTTAATTAATAATAATTAATAATTATGAGAATCTGCAGCATTTTCATAATTTAAAAGAAATTCTAATTTTGTTATATGCATGCATCTTGGGATTTTTAATTTCCTGTTTATCCATTTCTTTTTAAACCCACAACACATATTTGTTTTTATTGCGTATATTGTCGATTAGAGTTTATGTATTATTGTTTTGTATTCATACAGTTTATATCTAAATGATAAATTTTATAAACTTTTGCATCATAACTCTAGTTAAGATGTTTTTTCTAATGTGTTCGTATAAATTAATCTCAGTATGCAACTTAATTTTCAATTTAGGTTTAGATTTCAATGAAATATTTGTAACGAGTTATACTAACTCTAAGTTATAATAACTGGTAAGTTACATAGAAACTAATAATAACTGCTAAGTTGTATAGGGATTGCTAAGTTATACTAATAATATCTCTAACTGTTGCAATTTATAATACAATGAGTTCATGTGTATAGCATACCTCATTTATAATTTTTATAAACATTTTTAGCATCATTGTAATTATTAGTAGATGCTCTTAATGCTCTGTATTTAGCTTACAGTTGTTTAGATTACATATTCTTATTCCTTGATACTTTTATAGTATAATATTTCATAATGGTGTAGACATAAATATAACGCATATACCAATCATGTAAACCCATAATTAGCACGCTTTTCTGTTTACTAGTACCGTACCTTCTATTTTCTTTAACACACTGTTGAATACATAGCATTCGCCTAATTTCAAGAGCTCTTTCATTCACCAATAACCAACCTTTAATTCATAAACACTGGTAGTTCGACCGGTTTCAAATCCTAATAAAAGGTTTAACAACAGCTTTTACCGGGATTTGAAATCCGGCTCCGTCAGTTTCATGGTTTTCCCATATCCATGGTTCAATTCGGGTCGAACAGTTTTTGTGGTTTTCCTCATGTTGTTGCTGTGACTAAATCTCGCTTGCCTTAAGTCAGAACAAGCTTACGAAATTCAACTCATTCACTGATCCTTTGTCGCAAACTATCTATAAAATTTTCCATAGTGCTTATAGGCTATCTTTTAAATAGGAAAAATTTCGCGCTCTGCTGGTTGCACCGGCTCTGGCGCGGACCCTGACTAGGACTATACCGTAAAGTAGTCTCAGGGAAGGGCAGAACGATTGAATGTATTGATATTTTGAGGAGCCTCAGCCTTCAATCCGTAATTTATAATGGCAATAATGGTAAATCATTTAGATTGAGACACATCTATAAAAATGGAAATAAGCAATGGGTTTGTTAATCTACTAGCTGTAGTTTAAATATTCATTCAGAGCACTGACTCTACCTTCTTTTGCTGATCAAAGAGGCTGTAAAATCACAGACTGTGTTATGAAGCGAGTTGAGAAGTTTTTAGATCGGGCTCAATTGGATATAAAATAACTAAATCCTTCCCTCTGAAGCTCTGTTGGGAGTAAAACTGTCAAAGGTGAGTTAGAAACGGCTGAACTGTATAAGGACTTGTTCCTAAGGTCTCACATTGGTTTAATTAGACTCTGTTTATCAAACAATATAATCTAATACATATCATTCCAGTAATATGATAGGTAGCATTCATATGAAACATTCCTTGTATCAATGAAAAACTTTAATTTAAAGCTAATATGGTTCTTGCTCATATGTTGAAAATTATATTTTCCGAAAATCTATCTTTTTCTATTTTATAGTACAGGAAATAAGTAACTCTTAGTGGTAAAGATACATAAAACAAAGTAAATTTTTTAAAACTCTGGAATTTTTTTAAACTTTTATTTTGAAGAGGATTTTTGTTTTATTGATATATATTCGTTATATTTACAGCCAATTAAAAATAATATAGTAATGTTCATTCCATCAACTGTTATGCCCTTTTGGGTATGGTGGTTAACGGAGCTGGTTGCTATACCGTTAGGCTGAGCTCGAATAAAAGACAAAGCATGGCTATACGTAATGTATGTAAAGACATGCAGCATGGGACACTTTGTCGGGACCCGAGTTCTGTCAACAGTCTGTTGATAGAGGAAGAGAAGTATAAGAAATCTAGATTCTACCTACGTAAACGCAATCCTTGTCCATCAAAATTAGAATAAACAGGGCAAAAGTCATACTGTCACCTATGAGGTACCCAAGGCATGGGTCAATGACATGTGATGCTTTCTCTCTTAGGCATGATGAAATTCATACGCTTGATCTAGATTCTAATCCAAGGAACAATAATAACAACAACAACAGCAGGTATTTAGATTGCTAGTGTATGAAATTACTTTTTGCACTTATTTTTTATCGTGCCTTACCTGGCCTGAGCTTGCTCTTGCTGTTTTTGAACGTCTTTCCATTGCCTTTCAGAATCCACCAACTCATAAGTACTTCCATGCCTTTAAATTAAAAATAAATAAAATAAAAATGGGCTTGCTGATCTACCAGTTGAAATCAGTTTTATTTTACATTGTTAAAATGTATATGTAGCAATCGTATAAGCACAATAAATATATATTAATATATTACTTGCTTATATATTCAAATGACTATTATTAGAAATATAAACTATATTATTATCTAAATCAGGCTTGGGCAAACATTTTGCCGAACGGCCAAATTCAGTAGGCAGCATATAAATAGCATTTTTAGATATAAATTATTACTCGCAAGAAAACTGAATTCTATTATAAAAATAAATAAATTTCTAACCAACAATTTAATAAGACGAATGATGTTGCTTTACATATTTCAGGATTTCGTAAATTTCTGATGTTAATTTTGTAGAGAAGATTCTTAAAACTATTTATAAAGTGGTAGGATACGAACTACCCGAAATTTAATTGAAGACCCCCCTTCTTATCTATTCAGAAGACCCTCTTCTTAGTGCCAACTTCCGCACAAGGAACAATAGCAGCCCCACCTTATATACTGTTAACGAATTTTACATTTATTTGGCTATTTATTTAGAATTGTAATTAAAATTCCTTTTTATTTCCCCGTGCAACGCAGACGATTTTTAAAGAGAATGCTACGTCGAAATAAATAAATAAAAGAGCGCGTGCATTTAATGTTTAATAAATAAATATCTCGTAATTACTGTTGCCAATCAGATAAATCTAGAAAAAATCGAGATTGTTTTATTGATAATTAAAAAGCTTATAAAAGCCGACTTGAAACACCTCATCTCACTTGTTGTTGTTGCTGTAAAAAGCGAACTGCTGTTTGTTTACTTAATGCTTTTATTGATTGTACCGATTTCGCTGTGAAATAGAATTATTTTATCTGTTTTGAACTGAGTTTTTGCTAAACGTTTGAGATATTGTGATATTGTGCGAATATCTGTGAAGAAATATTTCAGCATTTTAATTTATTTCTTGTGGAAAGAATACATTTTTGTTAACATTTTACGACTTGTGCATTCAATATATAACGAACCCGTACGCACGTAACAATACGAAGACTGAAACAGAACAAAGAAAACCCACCAACTGAGCGATTTTGGATTTTGCTTTTCGTCGCAAGAAGTTGGGTGCTACGAAAAGTCAGTTATCCTTATTATAGATATACACAGACACATAATAAGTTTTTTGATTATGTATATATATATATATAAATCAACCTATCAAATATCGGATTTGCAGGCTCCTTAAATCAGTTTTCTTTTTTAAATAATAACAAATCTTCTTAGATAGTATATAATAGTTATAACTTTAAAATTTACCATTTTAGGTAAATAGTTCTAATTCAATTTAAAAAATCCTCTTGATTAAATCTAAAAATTAGGTTTGTTAAGCGGTTCTAAATTCACACCATTTTCTTACAAATTCCATATTTCAGTAGTAGAAACCGTTTATATATTTATTTATTCTTTTTTCCAATTACTATAACCGCATTTCACTTTTCTTTTCCTTCGCTTTCAAACTCCCTTTATTCATAGCTTGGTATTTCAACTTTCTCTTCTCCAACTTTTCTTTTTTATATATTGTTGTATGGTATTCAAGTTTTCATGTATCTAAAATTTGTATATTGTGGTATTGTATTTATGCAAACTTATATTTAAATGATAATTTTCATAAACTCTTGCATCATAATTCCAGTTAACGGAAGATGTTTCTAACACCTTGATATAGATCAATCTTGAATATGCAGCTTATTTTCCAATCTAGTTTCAGGTTTAATTATTTATAAAATTAATATCTTCAGGTTTAATTATTTATAAAATTACTTCCAATCTATTTTCAGGTTTAATTATTTATAAAATTAATATCTTCAGGTTTAATTTATAAAATTATTTCCAATCTAGTTTCAGGTTTAATTATTTATAAAATTAATATCTTCAGGTTTAATTATTTATAAAATTATTTATTTCAAATTATTCGTTTTAAAGCACGTTGTTTCCCGATTTATAATATACCTCATTTATAATTCTTATTAAATTTTGAAGCAGTATTGGAATTAACAGTAAACACTCCTAATAGTATACATTTAGACCACAAGGATTTAAATTGCCATTTCCTTCTTCACCGATGCTTTTATGTTATATTCCTGATATTTCATAATGACATACAGATATGTTTAACTCATTTACCAAACATGTAAATCTATAATTCAGTATGCTTTTATGTTCACGAATATTGTATCTTCTCGTTTCTTTAATATATTTTTCAACATACAGCGTTTGATCAGCCTAATTTCAAGAGGTCGTACAACCAAGTGGTAAAGTCCCTAAAAATTGGCAGTTCGAATGGAATTTCAAATCCCAGTGATACCGCAGCTATTTCTTTCTCTGTACATATTTAATAGGGAAAAACTAGATTGTAAAACTTCAGTTTACGAAGTAAAAATATTTTTTAAATTTAATCTTTAATTTAATCTTTAAAAATATTACAAAGTTTTATTTATAGGTAATTTTCACTGTACCTTAGCATATCGCTTTGCAAATCTCATTAATAAGAAAATAGTAAGTAAAGAAATAAACTCGGTTTCTATGATTGATACCTTGGTGCAAATTATACGCATGTTTTTCTAAAAACACAGAATTTATACGGATATCAATAAATTATGGATTATTTCTCCATCTAATTTGCGCAACATGTTTATTCCGGAATTTTCCTCAAAATACTAAGTACTGTCCTTTAACATGCTTATTCCGGGTCTATACTACCGAATAATCGTTCGAAAGCCAGTTAACTATGTCAAATTTTCCGGTCTAGTTTGGACACCATGACTATTATTATCAAAGAAAGATATTAAATCAATAATAGCATTAACAGATGTAATTTATGAGAAAGATAATTTGTATGCTTTACATTTATTTAATTTATAATAGTATTATAACACTATTTTCTAGTACTGTAATTAATGAAATGTGTTTCCAACGCTAATATATGTGTTTACTAATACCTTTTATTTTCTCTCTCAGCCCTTACATTTATCACTACTATTCAAGTAATTAGCCTTCTTAAGATTAGATATTCCTTATCTAAGCATATTAAATCATAATGAATCTTACTTAAAAGTAAAGAATATCGTGTAAGAATAATTCGAAGAAAGAGTAAAGTAGTAATATTAGTATAGGATATCTATAACAAGTAAAGAATATGTAATAAGAATAATTAATTCTTATTAGATATTCTTTACTTGTTCTTGTGATATATAATCCTATTTCTCCATTTTTCTCTTCCTTTTGGCTGCTTTTGGCTTCGAAAAGTAAAACTAGATAGTAACCCGCAGCTTTTTGAAAGGAAGGGGTCTTCTTCGGAAGAAAATACTTTATTCGCGCAGTTGGGCTGTAGACAGACGAGGGGAAGGGGATTTCAATTCGCGCAGTTGGGTTATACCGTATAAACTATCATCAGTGTGCTTGACCGTAAGCTGTTTTGGTAGAGATTCGCTATGGAAAATATATGTTCGATCTAAAAATAACCGCTTTTGTTTTAAGTAAAATCCTTAAATTTGACGAATTGCCCAAATTAAGAGCATTACAAAATCTATGGCTTTTTATCATTAATAAGCTGAACGAAATTGCGTGGCGAGTCGTAGTTTGTTCGAGCTTGGCGTACTACAACACTAAAATTTAGAAAATTTGCAGTTATTCTTGGTGTAATGCATGTTAAAAGTGATTACATTTACTTCCAAAAACAATTTATACGATTCTTAATCATAACTCATTTAATGTTAACTTAATTTTTCAAAATTCAGAACAACCTTATTTATTTATTTTTACTGTAATAATCGTTTAGTAGCATCTTTGTTTCCACAAATTTACCTATTTCTTAACAATTAAATATACTGATCATATTCCTATTACACTGTAGAGATTTAAATTCTTTTTTTTTATTAAAGTTAAAAAATATGGTGATCTCAGTGATGTTTCTTGAGCTTTAGCATATATTTGGATGCTGAGAGTTGAAATAATTCATTCATTTTTAGTCCAAAGGGATTTAGTCCCAAAAGACTATTACTTTCTTTTTGCGATTTTGCGTCGGAAACACAAAAACGGCGTATCACTTTTCAAATTGTTGCCACTAAATGTTATCGCTCTGCATTAAATTTTAAAAAATGAAAAATCTGCATAAATGTATGCATGTTTTTTCTTTTTTTTCGTTTTCTTTCTTTTTTTCTTTTCTTTTTTCTTTTTTCTTTTTCTCTTTTTTCTTTTTTTTTTAAAAATCGTCTGCGTGCGTTGCACGGGAAAATAAAAAGGAATTCTAATTACAGTTCTAAATAAATAGCCAAATAAATGTGAAATTCGTAACAATATTCTCTAAAACTTTAACGAATTTTTCATTAACAAACTCAAAGATTTCAAAGCCAGCAATACCAACGTTGTACAGAAAAACATTTTTATCTCCAGCGCGTGAGAGCGTGTACCGAAATTTCTAAAGATATGCAGAATTTAAAATTATTTTGCGATATTGCTGTTGAACTGAATTTTATGGTTTAAGTGCGAAGAACATGGTATTTAACAAATAAAGGTAACACACAAAATGTTAAATAAACGCCCCTTTGGACGTAATCTAAAATCTGAAACCTTTCAGATTTTTTTTTTTTTTATTTTATGTTCTGACTGTAACTATGTCTTTCCAAAATTAAATTATTCGCAAAATTTTCCCATCTCGATTTTCAGACGATAAAATTAGTGAAAAACGGCGATGGGAAAACAGTATTAAACAGTTTAATTTTTTATAAATTTTAGTTTTGAAAATTAATTTTGGTTACTTTAAAAAAATGCTTTCATTTCATTTTTTGTGCGTGTTTTACAGTATATAAATTGCAGATACCAGTGTCAATATGCTTCTTCCAGAACAGTTTAACAGATTTAGTATATACTTTTAGATAATCCGCAAAATAATGACGTGTCTAATTTTGTAGAGTTAAAATGTTTGCTACAAAAATTTGTTAGTTTTTAGTCCAAAGGGATTTAGTCCCGAAGGACTATTACTTTCGTTTTGCGATTTTGCGTTGAATCACTCTGAATGCCCGTTTCACTTTTCAAATTGTTGCCACTAAATGTTATCGCTCTGCATTAAATTTTAAAAAATGAAAAATCTGCATAAATGTATGCATGTTTCTCGCATTGTGATAAAACCTAGAGCCATCGAATTTTGAATGACGTAATCCTACTGCGAATATGGGCATCTGGAAGCCCTAATTTTGAATTTGAAATTTGCTTTATTATCGATTTTATGTTTTGTAACATTTCAACGAATTTCTGATTAACAAACTAAATGATTTCAAAGCGAGCAATGGCAACACTGTACGGAAAAAGAAAAACATTTTTATCTCCAGCGCACGAGACTTACGGAAATTCTAAAGATATGTTCATTTTAAAATGATTTTGCGATATTGATTTTGAACTGAATTTTATGGTTTGAGTACTTAGTACATGATATTTAATAAAAAAAGGTAGCACACGAAACGTTAAAAAAACGCGCCTTTGGACGTAATTTAAAATCTGAAATCTTTCAGATTTTTTTTTTTATTGTTATTTATTTTTTTTTTAAATTTCGTTTAAGAAAAAAAATTAAGGCAAATAGCTATTATGAATAATCAACAAAAAGTTACTTATTGTCGTTTTCTAACTAAGATCACGAAATTCAAATTTAGAAATAATCATCGAGAAAAGTGGCAACAAGTAAAGAACTAATAACAGAAAAATAAAATGTTATATTACTTTTTTCGCCTACTGTGTCTTCTGTGTCTGTGCTGTGGCTCTGAATCACTTCCATCACCAGACTGAGAACTGTTATAATAAATGTTTGATAAAAATTACTTCATGATTTGAAAAAAAAGTATATCTGAACATCTAATTCGATATTTATTAAATATTATTAAGTTCAAGAAAATTACCCATTCCTTCTGTGGCCGTGACGAGAAGATTTGGAAGATTTTGAGCACCTGGATGATTTCGATATTTCGCTTTCATTATCAGACTGTTTTCTACTTTGATGGTGTCTGAAATAGCAAAGTATGTTAAGTCTATAAATATCCAGATGCAATTTTAAAACAAATCCATTTATTCCATTTGTTAAAAAATAATAATTATAATAACTATATCTGTCAAATATATCAACTACCTGTGAGTAAACATGTAATGCAGAAGAAAAGCAGTTCAGTAATTCATTTGAAAAACGCTTTTATTTAGAATCGATATTATCGATCTAATTACTTCCCAATATCTTTCGGTATTTGTTAGTAGGCAGTAAGTATCTTTTAACGCATAAGAGTTAAGGGACTAAAATTTTTCATTCTATCAACGCATGGATATTGTAGAATTTCGAGCTTATATAAAAAAAAAGTACTACTAGAAAATTGTTAAACGCATCGGCACAATCATAATGTTAAAAAGTGTCAAAACAATATAAGATTCGGTACATGGGGAGTAAAGAAGTTCTGAGCCTGACAATAAATGGTTTGGATAGCCTAATTTTGCTTTCATGGAAGATCCTGATCTTGTCTATCATGAGAGTTTCAGAGGGCTCTATCTGATTTCAATAATTTGTTCACGGGATTTTTGATGAAATGCATTCATTTTGGCAAAACACATGAAGAACCTCTGTCTAAGGAAAACGATGGCTTCGTGGAGGATATTCTGCCGGAAAAATTCACGAATAAGCGAAAATACTTACGCAGCGAATCCATCAGCAAGATTTGAAGTGTTGAAATACTAGTATTCAGTGGTCTTATTCATTTTGTCACTTGTGGATACCTTATCGAGTTGGACTTATTTTGCTTGAGTAAGTCCAAAGCATCGAGTATGACAAAACGTATTCTGATTTCTAGAGTCTGATTACCAACTGCCCTACCCGATTTTTGCGAACGCTCATATATCTCTTTTTAATTCAACATCTCGATTTTCTTAGATGAAACAAGAGAAATGTTAGGAGCTCCTGAAAAAATGATGCGTCTGGAGCCCGAAATTGGCTTATTGAATATCTGTCTGCAGTAGGTACGGTAAAAGATAGTAGCAGCCATAACAACTGATTAAGCAGATTTGGACCAAGATCAAGTGTAATTTCCAGATCTGCCATGTGGCAAATGAAGCAAACATCAAAACATCCTACGGTAAGATATAAACTTCGGGCACATTTTTAATATTTCAGCATTTGAATCGTTTCAATATGTTGAATAGTTTATAAATAACATATTTTTATAATCCTAAAAAATTTACGACTAAATATTCAGTTACTTTAATTTCAAAAGATAGGATTCATTTTCTAAAGTTTGAAATATTATCATTATTTGAAAGTTTTTATTTGGGGAATTATTTTTTTATGTAATATATGACGCACCTCCTTGTTTGATTTACTATTGGTGGGATGTATTCAATAATATGTTTCAAAGTCAGTCTTGCAGATGGTCTTTGAAGGTTACGTCTTAAGGGAAAGAAACTTAAAGAAAATGATAAAGTCTATCAATAACGTTTCCAGTGCGTTGCTTGATAGCAAAAGGCAACGATGAACAACTTGATGACAAATAAAGGTTTAAGGCTTAATATACTACCTGTCTCTCATTTCTGATTTTTTTAAGTTTTTCCCTTCAAAAGGGTGAAACTATTGTCGTTGTGTAGAGACATTAGGCATTTTGGAAGATGTGAGAAATGTGCAACGCCTTCGCTGAGACTCGAACCATGGACCTCTGGTGTGCTGACCACTACACTATGAAGGCATTAGGAATACCTTATATACTCCCCCTTTCAAACGGCGACTGGGGATCAGGGAACCCAATCGCCAAATCTCGGTGGTGGAGAATCAGCATCCACCACCTTTGTTAGTTCGGGCGCCACTTGTAGAGACATTAGGTATTTTG
This sequence comes from Stegodyphus mimosarum, assembly GCA_000611955.2. NCBI lineage: Eukaryota > Metazoa > Arthropoda > Arachnida > Araneae > Eresidae > Stegodyphus > Stegodyphus mimosarum. The sequence continues at coordinate 219,067 of KK116125.1, forward strand.
GAAGCAGGAGATGTGAAAAAGTGCAACGCCTTCGCCGGGACTCGAACCACGGACCTCTGGAATACGCGCTCAGCGTGCTGACCATTACACCCCGAAGGCATGCGAAGAAGTCCGGGGAAATACCTTATAGTTGTATTATTTGAATTCTTTATCTTATGCTAATATGAAGAACTACTATAAAAAATTGTTTGTAAGAGATTTTTGTTAAGAGGGAGATGTAGGAAAAATGAATTAAAACAATATTCATATTTTGTTAGAGACAGGGAAAAATTCCTTTATTGATGTAATTTAAAGCAGACTGGATAACATCATGGTTGTTTTGACGCTTATTCAATAATCCACATCTGTACAAAAGCAGTTAAGATTCCGTGAAACGTCGCCATATATACTTCCATTTGAAGATTTATCATTCTTTCCCCTTCCTTTCCTAAAAATTTAATATTGTTACGTGCGTACGGGTTCGTTATATATTGAATGCACAAGTCGTAAAAAGTTAACAAAAATTTATTCTTTCCACAAGAAATAAATTAAAATGCTGAGATATTTCTTCACAGATCTTCGCACAATATCACAATCTCTCAAACGATTAGCAAAAACTCAGTTCAAAACAGATAAAATAATTCTATCTCACAGCGAAATCGCTACAATCAATGCAGCATTAAGTAAACAAACAGCAGTTCGCTTTTTACAGCTACAAGTATAACAGCAACAACAACAACTACTACTGAGATGAG
>KK116125.1:240820-267610 GCA_000611955.2 Stegodyphus mimosarum
CAGAGCAAAGCCATAAACAGGTGAATTTTGATACTTTGTAGGTGTAGTTAGGGGGCTACGAGGCTAAAACAATCTGGAAGCAATGGTCATAGAATGGGAAATATATGTTTTATAAGGTATTATCTCCCTCCTAAGGGTCAGCACACTCGGCGCGTATTCGAGAGGTCGCCCTTTGAAAAGTCCCCACTCACCCTTTAAAAAGGGGGTGTATAAAAGATATTCTCTCCCTTCTTTCAGCATGCCTTCATGGTGTAATGGTCAGCATACTCGAGGTCCGATGTTCGAGTCCCTGCGAGGGCATTGCTCATTTTTCATGTCTCCTGCTTCGATATAATCCTAATGTCTCTACACTTTAAGATAAAATCCTAACTTTAATTTTCAGTTTCCCCTTGGACTGTTTTTTCTTTCTGTTCTAAATATATTTGTAATTCTGTAATGTTTATAGTAAATATTTCTGAACTACACCATTTCAAAATTAATCCCTATCGTACGAATCTTATATAACGCTCGTGATGCGCGTAATACTTACATAACGCAAAAAATCTTTCAGCCAAAATAATAACATTAAAATTTGCAAACTAAAACCTTAATCAATCAATGGAAATAAAGGAGCCATAACTTAAATGTTCTTAATCTCGCATTTTTTATAATTTACTATCTCTTTCTTGCCTTTGCGCTCTTAACATCATGTGTGTCTCTTCTGTTCTATTGTTAACTAGATTTTTATGAATAACAATACGTTCACGAAATATACTTAAATGAACCAGCAGGTCCAAAAGCTGTCTAATTCAATAAAAAGTACTCTCACATCTACTTATTCAGCACTTTTCAGTCACCATCTCAAAATATTTCATTATATACACACAGTGCTCTTTAATTTCTTACCTGGCTTTTATTTTCTCAACCGTTGGTCGAACACATATACTTCTCATTAATGATGCAAATATTTATGTTTTGGCATTTTAAAATATAAAAATATCAGTTTTGTAAAAATTAACGAAATCTAAATTTTACCCGTTCTGTCGGTATCTGTACTCATATTCAAGAAAATTTTATACTCATTATGAAAAATAAAAAACAGAATATTTGACTCCCGTATCACAAAAATTTATTGAGATATTTAATTTCAAATAGTGAGATTTTTGACATCATTTGGGGGAAAGTTGGTAAATAAATAAATTAAAATAATTTGATTTTGCATTTATTTTTAAATGCCATTCATTGGAATTCTTTAATGACTTACAAGTATGTAACATTTTTTTCTGTTTTTAATTTTGTTGCAACTGATGTAGCGCAAAAATTTTTGTTCAAACAATTTATAAGTTTTCAAACGCTAAAAATATGTTATTTATGCCATTCGGAAGTTTTGTTTCTTTCAAAAATTATGATCTTACAATCATACAAAAATTCATTAAACTATAAAGATTTTTAATTTATATATATATAATGTTATGAGTTAGCTATATGCCAATATTAAAGCATGTGAGTGTTTTATATCGTACAGTACGAATACTTCGTGAATAAGATTTTTCTTTAAATTTTTGTATTGATCAATACTTTTTATGAGAAGCTGCATAGAAGTACTCCTTGCTTGATGTACTATCATCAAAACGTTTTTAAAACTGGTATTTTATTTTTATTTACATACAAATGCAAATATTTCGCTTTTCAATTCATTGACGGTCCCTGAATGTGATTTACGAATTTAAAATTAAATAGCTTGTCAATTTTTGTTGTATAAAAGTCACAATTTTTGGAATTAATTTTTTGTAATGAGTACACAATTTTCCTAAACATAAATTTACAGATAAGTGTGATGTTTAAAAAGCTAGATTTCACAATCTTTACAAAAGTGATATTTTTATATTTGAAAACACCAAACCATGAATATTTATGTCATTCCGAACATTTTTATTATTTACTCAATAACATTCAGAGATGAAACAAGGATCCAACACGACTCAATAAATGTAGACAAGATCCCCATTTCATAAAGAGATTTTCCGGAGACAAAAGTCAATTATGTTAAAAAAGCAAATAGAATAATTACAATGTAAGAAAAAAAACATTAACATAAGTTACAAAATTTTATTTATGTTGAAAAGTAAACAGAATAATTACAACATAAATAGCAAATATTAACATAGCATAACATTAGCATTAAATTTTTTAACATACAGTACGGTGTCCAAAACCATGCTAATGACAGTAACGAAATGCTACTTATGTTAAAAAAGTCCCTCCCTCAATGGTGGGCCTCTGTTTAAGAGCGCCATTGGGGGGGGGGTGAGGCCGTATTTAGGCTTTGCCACTACTACCAGAAAAGATAGTCTCTTTATTATGAAGGCACATAACATGTGGGCTACTTTTGCCCCTTATGAAGGGACGGATAAATTACGTTCATGCCTTCTCCGGGATTCGAATCCGATGTTAAAAAATTAAGCAGAATAATTGCAAAGTAAGTAAAAATCATTAACATAAATGACAAAATGTTAATTATGTTAAAAAAGTAAACAGAATAATTTTGTTAGTTTACCATCTGCTCCATCTGGTTGTCCAATGCGTTTATGAAATCGCCGGCTCGGTACACGGACAAATGTTGGGGGAGTTCGCAGTCTTGCTTGCATGCCCAGAGACTGGAAGTTTTTGTTCAATCTGTTTCTAGGGGGAAAAAAAAAAAAAAAGAATAAACACAGCTATTTTAGTCTCGACATTTGGAAAATAAATGCAAATCTTTATGCGAGAAAAGTCAATTATATGCTCATACCCATAAAATTTATTTTCCAAACCAACTATTTTCCCACTGTGGCCTGGTACTTCTCGAATCTGCGTTAATCTAGAAAAGTGATACATTTTATTACGCATATATTATGCATACTTTTCACAATAATTCTGTCGCATTACTTTTTATTTGCAAAGCATATGCATTAAAAATAAGTCTAAAAATAAACTAAAATTTTTGAGAATTTGTGGTTTAAAAAGAAAATTTCTTGGAAGTTTGAGGTGGAGTGCATTATTTATGAAATAAACTTATACTTTTGCAGTGAGGGAAATAATTAATGCTTTGTAATAAATATTTATATGTTTACACTCATTAAGTGCATTCACGAAACGAAAATCTACCATCATGACCTATTAATGAAGTAAAGGTGAATAAACATTTCATCCTGTTCCCACACCTAACTCAGCGATCGAAGATATAAATAATAAAAATAATGAAGGTAATAACCTAAAATTTAAATTATTCATTCTTGGAAAAGCTATATCAGGCGCCCCTAACATTAAAGGAACCAAACTAAATAACCTCCGTGAAAGATTTGATAAACAGAAAATACTGCTTCAATCTCCATAGATCTGAGAGAGATAATCTGTAAGTACACGGCCAAAAAAAATGTGCACGGTTTGATAAATTATTAGGTGAAAATTCCACTAAACTGCGAAAGTTATCCTGAAATAGAGGTGGGAGGTTATTTTATATCTAGGCATTCAAAGCTTCAAAAAATACGTAATAAATTTTAATATCGATAAGCCAACCTGATTGTTTCAGTGTTTGGCAATGTGGCTACAGATCGAGTCCCGGAGAAGCCGATGTTTATAAGTATATCGTGTTTTGCGGCATGGTGGCACATTAAATATACGACGAACCAAAAGTCCTTTTCGAGAGCTTCGGTGGTAGAAGGAAGACTCTTAGATCTGTCCCTCGAAGTAGGATCCAAGAATCTCCCATCCCTCTCAGACTGGGACAAAACTGGATAAAGCTGTACTGTACGGTGCCCAAAGCCATGCTAATTACAGTGCAATCCTGCTCTTTACACCGTGATAAAGATCGTGGAGTTGTTCTAAAGCTACTGTCAGAGAAAGTGAGATAAGTCACAACAACAAGTATGGAGAAGATATAACTTTATAGTAGTGACGCTGATTTAAAATAAAAGCCTTAAAACATTTCGTACGACCTCATTAAACTGGGTTTTGACTCGAAGGCCTAAGGCTTCTTTGCTTCGGTTAAGGCTAAAATTTTGCTTTGTTTTAAAGGTAGTGTGCATGCATCTGTTCAATTATAAAAACACAAAAAAATTAATTTTATCCCTAATGAAAAGAGAATAATTCAGTTTTATTAAATAAAATATGTTGTTGGTGTAAAAAAAACCGATATTTTAAAAAACTGAAAAGTTTGATGTAGTAGGCTAAATCTAATTTAAGATGTAATTAATATTTAATGCATTCATTGAAAGATATACATATTTGTCATAATACATATGTATTTAAATATATTATATATATATTAACACATTTATTTTATATTTACTAAAGCCATTACTATAATTTTACAGGTGAAGAAAACAAATACAGCGAAGTTTTCCTTTCTTTCTTCCTTTTTATTTCCCAAAATTTAACTTTTCGGAATATAAAACCATACACTCGTATGTCGAATTTGAAATTTTTTCTCCATGTTATTATTTTAATATTTCTTTAGTTTTCCAAAGGGGTGGAAATTCTTTTTCATCTTACTCACTTGAAAAATGCCTTGTGTTCTTCGCAGCATTTCCAGAGATGTTTACAGGCTTTTTTGTTTGGTAATTCGAAACCGTAGGTATTTTCCTCATTCTAAAACAAAAATAAACATATAATAAATGGAAATAATTATAATAGTAAATGGAAATAATTATAAAGTTATTCTTATTTTGAGCGATCGGAAATCATTTATATGCGATTTATGTGATGATCAGAAAGCTTCCGTTCAATGACTTGGCAACGTGTATGACATGCACTATATTCTGAGTGAGGCGTGTGTTAATAATATATCTACTGCGCTCAAGACTTGCATGTAAAAATATGGTGCACATATTCATGATTGCGTTATTGCGTTATTTTCAATAGTCGACGGCATGTTCGAGAAGTAAGAACATTTGTGAAATTTTACAAAATGGAATGAGAGGCCGCGTACGCATACAGCTTATAGGTAGTGTTAGAGTACTGCATTAGGAAACTGGCAATACAAAACTGAAACCAGATTTATCTGCCCATTATTATCACAACAGAAAATGAATACTAATGTTATGATGTTTGCCACTTACGAAGACGGCTTTCCAGAGGAATTTACTTTTTACTCGGGCAACAGTTAAGGTAATACTAGTTTTGTAGGAAAACCAAAATAACCTCCGCGATAATATAACCGTTGGGGCCAACAATCCGTGCAAACATGCGTTTCTAAGTTTAGCTCTTTTTTATTTATATTAGTTAATTTGTTTTTGTAAATTTGAAAATACGCGTTTTTTCCCCAAGTAACGGAAATAAATTATTCAGTGTACAGGATTTCATTATGAGAAATTATAGCATTACCTTACCGTCACTGCTGTGATTGTTCTGAATTGCACAACGATACAGTTAGAAATCTGGAGCCTATGTTTCGAGAGTCATCCAAGGGTTCCATATTTTCGGAGAAACAGGAGAGAATAGGAATAATTATGTAGAACATCAGGGCTTTACCAATGGTTTTACAGATATAGTCACGCTACACACCAAAATCATTCATTATCGAGCTGCTGAAGTAGTTATAAATTTGTTGCATTAAAGTAGTTCATTAGACATTGCATAAGGAAATGTTTTAATGATAAGTTCTGCCGAAAGGAGAGAATCAAAACTCTAAATGGAGTGAAAGATTTAAGGTTCAATAATTTTTCGCTATTGGGCTAGCTAGCATGGAATGCATGATAACTGTGGTACCATCTGCTGACAAAATGAGACAATTTTCGGCGGAAATAAAAAGAAGAGAAAAATAGTTTACCAGTTAATGTCACTTCTTCTCCTTACTACTGACTAAAAAATGTTTTTCTGTGTTTTAAAATTTCACAGGTGGGCAAAAATTTGCATAAAACATTGTATATTAATATTTAAATACTCTACATTAATATTTTAAGTGAAACAATAATAATAAGTATATTGACATTTAATCTTCGATGATATTTCACATCGAACGGAAGGCAAAATAAAAATTCAGACAACTTACATTCTTATCTCTAACCCGAATCATAAAATACTTCTTCTTGTAGTAGACTTTTGTGATTCTGGGCCTGTAAAAGTAGAATCAAACTCATGAACACACGTAGAAATATTTCAGTTATTACCGTGAATAATAATTGTAACTAATTTTTATTTCTGGGTTGATAGAGAAAATTATAGCAGAATTTACATAAACTTGCGTTGTATCTGGAATATAATAGAATTGTATTTGATAATATTGAAAATGTAAGAATGCAATAAGAAAGTAATTTTTTCACTATTTTAGCACGACAGAAAAAAATCTTGGTAAGTTTATTATTCCCTTTCAATCTACTTATAGACGATTCTAAGCATTGAAGTATTCATCTTTACATTACGCTTACATCTTATGCATCTTCACGTTCACTGCTGAGATTACTGATGTTATAAAAATACATTGACAGGAACATTTTAATAACAATTATGTCGTTCCGAGACTAAACTTAATTCGCTGAGATCAGTGCCACATATTACGTTAGATATTTTACAAAATGCTTCCTTTTTAGGTTCAATATCATAATATATGCTCATATACACACTGTTATAAATATTTGTGCTTATGTAATTTATCGTATACTTTGTTTAATCGAATTCATGGCCATTTATTGCGTTTGTAAAGTCTTAGCGTTTGTAAGCTTTTAATGCTTATAGATTTATTTCGTGTTTATGTTGGGGATTTTTTAATTTTGGGCGATCGGCCGATCGGCGTTTGAATCGTAAAGATGGGTCAGTAAGAATAAAAGATTTGACCCAAAACCCTCCTATCGAATCTTACATATATACAATTTCTATAGCAGAGTTGGCGATAGTTGGTGAATTCTCACTAACTTGGCGACATTCCGAATGCTGCCGGAAATTGCTTTTTCGAGGTGTTAGGAATTACTTTGCTCGAAGCTAACAAAAGCGATTACTCTCTTTCTTGACTGATCCTAAGAATAAATAGGACGTAAAAATGGAACGCAATGAGCAGCCGAAACAATTCCGTTATTTAATTCATAGCGCGATTATATTAAACTCCTGTTCGGTGATTACTGCTTTAGACTTGCTATTTTGGCGCTTGAGCTGCTACTTATTTTAGTAAAGTTTCAATTTCCTCCTGTTAATTAGGCGTAGTCATTATGATCTCTAAGAACAAGTAGCACACAAAATACACACAGGGTCTTTACAAGATTTGTTTTCTTTAGGAAAGGTTAGCCTCCTTAAAAGAAAAATATTCTCCTCATATCCAGTTGCGAAATAGACAATGAGGCTAGATTAAGTAATTATTCTCACGTGACAGTTCTAAATGGCCTCCATGAACTTAAGAATTAAAGTTTAAAGAGTTACATGATGTTAAGTTGAAGGGCTAAAGCTTGTGATTTCAGCTTAGTGAATAATCGCTCTTAAATAATTATGATTTTCTCCCATATGTCACCCTTCTTTTGCAATGTTATTATAAATAATCAAAATGGTTTACTACAAATTTTATAAGAAATAGATAAAATATTTTCATGTAATTATATAACTTTGAATGTTTAATAAATTTCGTCAAAATGCGTCATTTGCATACACAGCACAAGGTAACTCAGGGTCGCCATTGAACTGTTGTCCCTTTCACATTCAAGAATGAAGAAATTGCAGAATATGTTAAAATTCAAAGCAATAATGAATTTTAAAAAGAATCGTTTGCGTAATACGTACACACTCTAATTATGAATGAGCCTGATTTTGGTTAAAAGATAAGATAAAAGTGTCTTTGGTGAAGCAACACATTTCTCCCAATAGCCGGCCTACGTTTAAAATTTGCATAACATTCTAATGCTTCCCACTTTGTTTGGTGAGAAATATGGCGCCTTTTCACTTGGAAGGAGAATATTATTTACTACATAAGCAACATGACGTAAAACGTGAAACTTAAGTTTTTTTTTTAAATTTAAAAAAAGGTCGAAAAAGATGTAATTTGAATATAAAACATGCAATATCCTTGTCTTCTGCTAATTTTTCGTTTTACAGCCTCGTTATTTAATTGTCAAATTAGATGGTCTAAAGAAAGAATTATATTTCCTGCTGCTATTAGAATTTTGCGAAACTATGATCACTGAATATATTTTTTTTTCATATTGTTTGTCCGAAGACATGGAAAATAAACTTCCTCCAACCTATTCAAATAAATGAATTAATGTGGAGCTGCCAGTATCTCATTAAAAGTCTATACTAATAACAATATTAGTGCGTTTTATATTTGCACGTTTTCTAAATGATCGTTCAAATAAAGATAAACACGTGATTCTCTTCAAACAAAACTACACACTGTAATTAGCAATTCTTAATGGGCACTATCAGTTTCGGATAGTTCAATCATTCTTGAGATATCACTGATATAAATCTAGCTGAGGATTAAAGAAATAAACGCTGTCCGTAAAAAAAAACATAAAGCAGAAATTTTAAGGAAACTCACAAATAACTTAATAAATAATGAAATAAATATCATGACAATTGACTAAACTGATTCCATGTATACACAGCTTATTATATAAATACTTCTTGTGTACTATTACAGAATTTAAAACAGATTTGTAAAATCGTGACATTTAAGTTTAACTAACAGTTAAGAGTTTATTTTTCATCTTCATGCTCATTTCTTCACGCACTTGCTCAGTCCACAGGCTTTACAGATTTATTGGCAAGTGGTGCATTTTAAACTGAAATGAAGAATCGTAAGTGCATTAATTATAATATTAAAGACGACGTTTGCTGTTGCTTACGGTCTCCGACTTGCCTTTACTCAGAAGCTGCTGTTAGATTAAGAGTAATCGCCGGACATTGGGCATGGGTTGGTAAGTGTGGCTTTATTTCAGAGTTAGGATTTTTGACTTGAGTGTTATTTGTTGCTTCGAGCAGGAGCGTTGGTGCTCTAGGCAGTTAAATTGTTATATGTTCCAGTTAGTAGCTGAATGTTGAGAAGACCTATTTTATATTTATACTCACAGTTAGTGAGAAAAATAAAGTTAATATTATTTTACATCTTTGTGTATTTATTACTTCCACAGTCAGTTTCAGCTGAAGGTGATAACTCGACGTATGCACTTACTTCTCTAGAAAGGACCCCCAAATCATTATTAACATAATCCAAAGTTTTTATAGGAAATTGATATAGAGTACCAAACTTTCAAACCCTAGAAGTTTGTTATAGCGGTGTTTGATTTCAATTAATTATAGGCATCGATATTTTGGTAAGTATATTATTATTACGAGAATTGTTGAATGGCCTAGAATACTACAAAAGCTGTTAAGCTTATGATTGTTAAAACGGACCTTCTAATTCATATTTGATTCAATTTTCTCTTCATAGAATATCACAATTCAGTTTGAAAACTGGTTCCTAGTTAGCTTCCAAAGACAACCAAATATCCCACTTTAATAAGATAATCTGATAATCTATGTGGAAATCTTGATAATAATTTTTACTCACATGCATTTCTCAAGAAAAGCGCCATGATGTGGTAGACATACCGGGAGGGAAATCTTGACTTTAGAGCGAAATATATCTAAGCAGCAGTTGCCTTGGAATTTAATCTTGTAGCTATTACAGCATATCCTATAAGTAAAACATTTAGGCAAAGTGGATATTTTACAACTTGTTCAAATAACCTTCCACTTCACAACACACAGATTCGGTCAATCCTCCCCTTTAATAACATACTTTTGATGATGGATACATCAGTCTGATGAAAAAATGTGACAGAATTTCATTGCATACCAATAATATTCTTAGTGTAAACTAAATAATATCAAACATGTTCTTTGTGGAAACCAACAAATATTCCATAACTAGGCGAACTAGTAGTCTAAATACTGGGGATGTTGGATTTATAGAGTTCCGTGGTAGATTTTTTAACTGTCTGTTGAATTCACTTAACAAGACTTTAGAATAAAGTCCACTAATAGCTTTAGAATGAGCCCACTAATAGTTCGTAACAACTCACGGTTGCTAGTCAGCGTCTATTGGTATAACGTCAGGAAACATACTTGCATAGAATATTCTGATACTATGTGTTGTATGTATGTTATGCAGATGTTATGATAAGTTTGTAGACTGTATTAGGTTTGTCGAAGCAGGAAACGTGAAAAGTGTGCAATACCTTCGCTGGCGTTCGAAATCCAGACCTTCAGATTGCTACCGGACATGCTTCCAATTACATTATGACGGCAAGGGGTAAAGAAGAAGATACCTCATATTGTGCCACACTTAAAGAGCGGCTATGTAGGCGGGGGCACAGTCGCCAAATCGGGGTTGTGACGAAATATCATCTACTATATTTTAGTTCGAGAGCCACTTGTAGAGTCCATTAGTTTTGTAAAAGCAAGAAACGTGAAAAATGTGCAGTGCCGTCTCTAGGATTCGAAATCCGGACCTTCAGATTGCCAGCTGAATGTGCTTCCAGTTATGTCACGATATAAGGAGGGAAAATTTCCTCACAAGTTTACTTTTTAAAGTTCAGTCATACAATAACTGCAGTTATGCGTACTGTGATAAGTCCGACATCTGTTAAGTTTCGTATGACTGTAAATTTGAAATATTTTTGCAAAGTTTAAATAATCAGCGCATAATGGTATTGTTACGAATTTCACATTTATTAGGCTATTTATTTAGAATAGTAATTAAAATTCCTTTATTTATTTCCCCGTGCAACGCAGACGATTTTTGAAGAGAAAGCCACGTTAAAAAAATAACAATAAAAATAAAAGAGCGCGTGCATTTAATGCTTAATAAATAAATATCTCGTAATTACTGTTGCCATCTAGAAAAATCTAGAAAAATTGAGATTGTTCTACTGACAATTCAAAAGCTTATAAAAGCCGAACTCAAACAGCTCATCTCAGTTGTAGTCGTTGTTGTTGTTGCTGTTATACTTGTAGCTGTAAAAAGCGAACTGCTGTTTGTTTACTTAATGCTGTATTGATTGTAGCGATTTCGCTGTGAGATAGAACTATTTTATCTGTTTTGAATTGAGTTTTTGCTAAACGTTTGAGATATTGTGATATTGTGCGAAGATCTGTGAAGAAATATTTCAGCATTTTAATTTATTTCTTGTGGAAAGAATAAATTTTTGTTAACTTTTTTAACGACTTGCGCATTCAATATATAACGAACCCGTACGCACGTAACAGTATTATAATCCAGCTCTAAACCGGGCCTTTCGGTTCAAAGATTTCTGCTCATTCAGAGAAAGTTCCAAATGACAGATAAGCTGCCATTTGAGGCGGAGAAGGAAAAAAAAAACCCTCATAGCCGTCAACTCTACAAAACATTCTAAGTTTTAAGAGTAACTCAGTGTTAAATTACTTTACATCTGTTTACAAATTGCACAGTAAGAATGAATTTGAAAAATCTTTCTTTAATCTTGAATATATGTGTAATGACATTTTCTTACCAGAAATAATTTCCGACTTTCGTTTTGTTCCGAAGCACCAACACTCCACTGGGAGTCAGACCCAGAAAATATTCTATGCTATCCTCTCCCTAAAAACAGAACCGAAAAACATGCATTAATAAGTAATACACCATATACATATAGTACACACAATACACTGAAATTCGAAGTGAATAAAAGCATTTACGGCTCTCCTTTTTTTTATCATTTTGTCAATATTTAGCTTTTTAAGAGTATTTCATACTCATAATTTCATTTGGCTGTTACTTTAGAACAGGTACTTCAATTCCGTTTCCCCTCCCCGAAACCATGCCTCATTACTGCAGTAACCACTGCGCGAAAAAAAGGCTGAATCCTCTAATTTGTTGAAAATATTTATCTCCTAATTTCCTCTGTGCGATAATGACAACACATGTTATGTCTGTTAAGACAGTTGTAAACGAGAGGAAAGTGATTACGACCTTGAAGAGCCATTTTTAAAGTAACAGACTATGGTATTTTCAAGCATTATGAACTACTATCGTTGCATTGTTTTTACATAATTTTTTATCGTCAGTAAATTATATATATATATATATATATATATATTACAACAAATATAAACAACTGTCATAGTCATATGTGCAAGCTGTAGCTACATGACGGTACAAGTTTAGAACTGCACAGAATTTTGATAGCATACTCTTTAGATAGTTAAAATATAAAATTAGATTTTCTGTTATAGGATCAGAGATGAAAAAGTAGCAGATTACAGAATACTAGTTCCTAAAGAATTACTGTTCAACTCCCAAACTGCCTAATCCTCTTTGCCACACTATTGAAACACTTAGACCTATTCCAAATGACTACTAGATTAAAAAGCGTGCATTTGAGGGGATTTAAGAATATATTTTTATTGTTGTTTTAGATGTGTTTCAAGATTTTGTGACTTTTCTAGCAATTGAATCTTTTAATTTATTTTTTCCTTTGTTCTCTGATGCTGAAAACTTTGTTAAAAAGAGAAAATAAATAAATGAAACTCTATCAGAATGTGCGCCCACCAGCGGCCGAGCGGTAAAGACGCTGAACACTGGTAGTTCGGTCCGAGGTTCGAATCCCGCGAACGGGCTGGCTGCATGGGCGTTTTCGTGGTTTTCCCCATGTGTAACGTGTATACGAGCCAGTTCCCTTAGAAAGTCCTCCACGAAGGCATCCCTCCCCTTAGGCAGATAGCCCTCGTGTGCTTTGCCATAATTGAGTAACCTAACCTAACCTAACCTATCAGAATGTGCATTTTCATACACCCTGTTTCGTAAGTCCATCGAATAGTCGCCCATGCGTGTTTAACCTGATGGTTGTGATTTCAATTGGAAGATAATGTACTTTTAATTTAAACATCGCCGGCACAAAGTCAAAAACATGAATGTGAGTCTGAAATGTTTTCTCGTTAACGCTTGAACGTATTTTTGAGTGCTTTAAGTGTTGATAAAAGAAAAATTCATATTCATCAATGTATGAAAATTGCTGTATAAAAGTCATATAAAGATTATAAGTATTGAATCCTTTACAAAATTAAAGTATTAAATTCTTTACAATTTTACAGGCAACTTTGTTTATTTTTAACAGAAACGTATCAGTAGTCCACAAACAGATACAGCAGACCGGTGTAAAAACTGGAAACTTTTAATTTAAACATTCACTAATTTATTTTTCTTATTAATAAATTTAATGTTTTTCAGTTTCAGGTTTTAAATCTTCAACGCAATTTCTATACTAGTTGCTTACTAAGTGTAGCAGTTTTTAAAATCAAATCAAATTATTTTATTAGTCTAATAATTTCGAGCTAATTATTATAATTGTATGACTCATTTTGTACTCATTTATTGAGTATCAATACGCTTTGAGGTCTTTTTCAACTCAAAATATTACGTTTCTCAGAACGTAGTGATAAAATAGCTTTTCAAAGTAGTAATAAAATGCCTATTTTGGAAAATATTCTATCATAGAGGCTGAATTGCAAATATTTTTTACAATGCATAAAAATTCATATACAATAAGCATTCAAATTATAAGATGGATTTTACACACACTCTAAAAATAATGGATTTATATTTCAAAAATATTTTTGCTTAATGCTTAGAATGCTGCTTCTATCAATTTTTGAGACGTGTTTCAGCTAAACATATTTTGTCAACAAACTGAAAAATTATTCTTGTTACTTACCAATACCGGATGAAGATCCACACCATACATGTCTAGCCACTTTATTCGATCCAGAAAACTGAGCTCAGCTACTGCTGGTACAGTACCACTGTAAAAACAAATGCCGAAAAGATCAATTCTCTTTTTATATTGTTGAATACTTCCTTACTAATCTCTATTATTGCTACAAGTACTACGTACAATGTAAATGAAAAAATTACAAGTTAAGCGCAAATATTATTTTGTTTTCAGGGTATTTTTATGCTTACATTTTTAATTAACTATTTTTTAAGAATTTGGTTTCTTACTCAATATTTCCTGATTTTTCTTTCATTCTTTGTTAAAAATTGCTTGATATTGGGAAAAAAAAATCTCAAAGGTTTCAGATTTCAAATTACGTCCAAAAGAGGCGCTTTTTAACATTTTGTGTGTTACCTTTATTTATTAAATATCACGTTCTTCGCCCTTAAACCGTAAAACTCAGTTTAAGAACAATATCACAAAATAATTTTAAGTTGAGCATATCTTTAGAATTTCCGATACACAGTCTCAGGCGCTGGAGATAAAAATGTTTTTTTGGTAAAAGGTTGCCCTTGGTCGCTTTGAAATCATTGAGTTTGTTAATCAAAAATTCGTTAAAGTTTTACAAATTATGAAATTGATGATAAAACAAATTCCAAATTTGAAGTTTGGGTTTCCAGATGCCCGTGTTCGCAGTAGGATTACGTCATTTAAAATTGGATGGCTCTAGGTACCGTTAATTTATCACAATGCGAGAAACATACATACATTTATGCAGATTCTTCATTATTTAATTTCTTCAAATATAATACAAGGCGATAAGATTTTGGTGGCAACAATTTGAAAAGTGAAGCGGACATTCAGGGTGATTCGACAGAAAATCGCAAAACGAAAACAGTAGTCCTTCAGGGACAAAGCCTCTTTGGACTTAAAAAAAAAAAAAGAAAAAAACAAATGACAGAGAGAAAATACTTCATACCTTTGAATTAAAATACAGCAATAATCAAAAGATTAAAAACCAAATATTTTGCTGCAGTCATATTTACAATTAAACGGCTTGAATTTAAACGAGGTTACAACGAGGTCATTTGTACATTTTTTTTATAGAATTATGAAAATGAATGTAATACGAGGAACCTAAAACTAAGTGAATGATATAAGATTTAATGAATTCTTATTGCAGTGTTTATACACTGTGAAGGTGTGGAAGGTATCAGAGTTTCGCTTAGCAAACTCTATTTTAATTTGCACCAGAATGAAGGAAAATTTTGTTCTTTAAAGCACTTTAACTGCATATATACTAACCAGAGACCCTTGTGAATTTCAGCTGCTTTCGACTCCAAGTCTGCTGTCTGATTGGTAGTGAAGTTGAACTCAGCCGCATACCCCGGAAGATTCCTCCTTGGATCATAATCTCCCAGTTCAGCTGTAAACAAAATGTAACAAATATTCAGATTGCTATAAATCTTAAGAAACAAAAAGGAACTAGAATTTACTTTAGAGCAAAACGTATAACCAAATTTGAAGCGACAAAACTGACCTTTTTTCTTCAGTACTTAGCACACAGGAAATGCATGGAATCAAGACATGAAAAATGTGAAATATGCTACGCAGTATAATGTATTGATCAAAAGAGACTATGCATTTTAAAATAAGGAGAGTAGAGCCTCTGTTAACCAGGCCCTTTCGAGGTCTCTGTTAATCGAGCCGACAATCAGTTTAAATAAATCATTGGGTAAATGTAGTAATATTAAAAACAAAAATCTGATGTATACACCACATAACTTCCTTGTACGGTTTATAGTTGAGTATTTAGTATAAAATCCTATGCAATTAATGGTGCTGAAGCATTTAGCATACTATTAGTTTTAATATGACAATAATGCACTCTTTTGCAAAAAAATCGAAGCACCAAGAAAGACTTCTGCGATCGTGACGAAATTTGGTATGCAGAAACATCTTGATCAAACATGCAAACGATCAAAGTTTCAAGGCAACTGCACAGGAATTGCGATCATAGCGCTCATTTCTAGAGCGCAGTTCGCAAAGTATAAAACCAGTAACAGAGGCGGAAAATTTATCTTTTTTTGTTGCTGCCATTGTAATTCCGTAAAGAAGCAACTAATGATGCCATTAAGAGGATATCGAAGATCTTACAGACAACTAAACGACTTTAAACGAACGTGGTCGCATTGTGGGGTTGCGCGAAGCTGGGTGGTCATACCGAGCAATAGGCCGCCACCTGCAGCGTACTACTGCTGTGCAAAGATGTTGACAACAATGGTTGCTACAAGGAAATTGCCGACGAAATGAAGGCTCTGGAAGGCCAAGGAGCACAAATGCGAGGCACGATAGGTTGATTGTTCGCCAGGCCCGAACCGTCCCAACGGTATCATTGTCGACTATTCAACGCATTACAACCACGTCTATACCTCCCGTAGTACCGTCCACCATCTCACGGCGCTTGTTCTGAGGCGACAGAGGTCTTTAAGACGTTTGCCTTTGACCCTACAACATCGGCGGAGTTGTCTGGAGTCGTGTCGCAATCAGACTGGCATCGTATAGTGTTCAGCGATGAATCCCGCTTCACTCTTGAAGCAGATGACCACCGTGTTCTTGTTTGGATAGGACGGGGCCAGCATCCCAATCAGCCTTTGTTTTACAAAGGCATACAGCCATAACCCTTGGTGTGATGGTGTGGGGCGCTATTTCTTATGACAGCAGGTCATCTTTAGCCATCCTCCGTACATCTTCAACAGCTCAACGATATGTTGATACCATCCTGCGGCCGGTTGCATTACCATTCATGGCACGTCATCCTGGGGTCATTTTCCAACAAGATAATGCTAGGCCACATACCGTTCGCATATCTCTGGACTGTCTCCGTGCGGTTGATACTCTTCCTTGGCCAGCAAGGTCACCAGACCTATCGCCAATTGAGCGTGTCAGGGAAATGGTAGGCCGCCAGATTCGGGCACCACAAAATATCGCAGATCTGGAGCGACAACTGATGAATGCCTTGCAGAATGTATCGCAGGATGACATTAGGAACCTCTACCACTCTTTGCCTCGACGAATTCAAACATGCACTGCAGCCAGGGGCGGTTAGACCAACTACTAATTTCAACATTCAATGGGTGATTGTGAGCCGTGAACACGTACTAACCTTCTGTAAGTTGGTACATCTTGATTTTGTAATCATTTCATTATCTGTGTATGAGCTATACACATATTCAGCTTCATCAAAAACAAAACCACTTCCTACATGGTGCTTCGATTTTCTTTTGCGAAAGAATGTATATATATATTTTTTAAGGTTTAGAAGAGTTTTCGCACATTATGATAAAAACAGTTCTATTAAAATTGTTACTTGCGATGATCTTTATAATCTGAATGCAGGAATTATTTACTAATCAAAAATAATTAAAGATATAGAGTCTGCTCTTCTTAGGTAGCATAAAATTAGGCCGGAACTCTAAAAGACAGTTGGTGAATTTTCACTATGTCAAGTAAGTACAACCGAGACACTGTGTTAAAGGACCCTTTAACTTAACTTAAATAAGGTTTAACAGTCGGCACCAACTCGTGCTTACAGAAGTTTTGGCTTAAATGAAAGATATCGGATGAACAAAAACTAAAGAAATTAAGTATGGCCTAACGGCTTCACAGTAGAACTAACGCGTAAGCTGTTTCTAACCGGGTCGGCATACATAAGCCTAATGGCAAGATTAACTCAAGGCCACACAGTACTAATCGCTAATGAATCAAATTTAAGAACGTGGTCTTCAAACAAGCAGAAAACGTTTTGAGTTTACTCTCTAAAACTTTCCTTTTAGTCACCATATTTTACCTTATTTGAATATCACAGAAGGTAGAAATTTACATTCAAGTAAGGAAATGGAGATTAGGCTGACAGGATAGCATATTAACATAAAATAACTGGTTAGAAACTTAAATGAGGATATACTATATAGGAAAAAATAAGCTTTCTTGGTTTTTATATTTTTTCAATTTTTTTAAGAAACTGAATTCTGGAAAATATTCTGTGGTGAAGCTACATGGAGTATGATAACCTTCTAATCAAAGTGAAATCAATTCTGTTAGACGAAAGATTCCTTATACGTGTATTCACCCGTCTGTTGCAATTAAACCCCGCACTTTATGTTAGATTTGGGGGCACACAAAAGTAAATGATACATGTGGAAAGAAAGAAAACACCAGAAAAAATAAATATCCGTAAAGTATTTTGTTAAAGATCCAATTATGTAATCATGTGGGAGATAAGACCTTCTATTGCACCCAAAATAAGTTCACCCACCCCTACAACTTAGGATAAACTTTCCAATTGCGTCTCACCGAATACCCACGTAGACAATAATTACTGTCGTCTGCTGTTCACCAGACGTTGATTCAAACAGAGGCTGGCTTAAGAAGAAAAACAACGTCAGAATTAGCTTTATTGACGCTATTATTAAATGCAAAGTTATCGCCATGTTGGTTTCCCCCTTAGCAATTTTTTTTCTATCACAAAATATTAGAGGAGATTTTGATAAATAGATTAACGGAACTGGAGATTATACTTATTAAATGAGTTTAAAACTTGTCGAATTTTAATGATGGCTAATTGCAAAATTTAAAGTAATATCTGCTCTTGATAACGATTTCATACATGAAATATCCGAAAGTTACTCACTAATTTTTTAATGAACGTTTCAGTTCATTTACTTTTCCCCTTGTTAGTCTCCTTCCTTAAATTGTAAATTATTGTAACAAAAATGTTTTTGCTTATGTTAAAAATCTATTCTATAATCCCATTGTTTCGGGTACTTTCTTCTTTGTCGCCATATAGCGCCAAACATAAACGATTCGGCGCGTCATTACATGGAGGCAACCCTAACGATAGATGAAGCTTCATGAAAAGAATAACTATTTTATATACAATGAATATAAATACTATTTAATGAGCATAATCGCAAAACTGTGCACGATGTCGAAATTTGTGCAATCCTCTGATGTTTTGTAATCGAAAACATATCGCTTTATCCATGGAGAGAACGAAATTGTTTTCCTCCTCCTGTACGCAGCGGTCTGTTTTTTTCTAAAAAAAGTCAGAGAATTGTGAAAATTCGGCATTGCTCACAGGTTCGGCAATACGCATATTACATACATATATATACATATGAAATTGATAAGTTTTGGTAAATTGTTTTTAAAGAATTTTAAAAAAATTTAAGATTACATATGCATGGCACGATGCCTGAAAAATTGGAAAGAGGGTGACATAAGCTATGCCTCCTAAGGAGTTGGCTTTGTCTTACTGACTTTTCAATTGTTCATTTTTCTTAAATTTTCATTAAATTTTGCATTTAAATTGTATTTGCTTTACTACTAGTTATTGCTTGACAGACAATTTACCTATTTACTTCCATTCTTCACATGAATTTTTATTAATTTTTCTTAAATTTTTAAAATTTATTCTATTTTGACCTTTTTGGAATTGGTACTTAAATTGCATAGTTGACTTGGAGTATCTGTTGAGTGCACATTGAAATTCTTAATTGTTAGCTAAATTTGCACTATTGATAGGAGTTATATTAATTTCATTATATATATATTCGACGACTAGAGCTCCATTAACAGAAAAATACCCTGTTTCGTCTACGCCGCCGGAATATATTAATGACAGACGTTTGATACACGAATAAGAACCTAAGTTTAGAAAAAGAATACTGGGAAAGTCATCCGGCCGTAGAGCACTCTTCTGTTTATTTCTTATGCGAACGCTATTTTTACTATCTTGTACGAAGTAAAAAGGAAGTAGCGTAATCGCGAAAAATTTCGGGTATCATATTTCAACGAAAATATCTATTTTGACCGCTTTCTAATGTAATTTAATGATATTTTTTAGTGACATCCATGCATAAGGACAGAATAAAGGACTCTTTTTCCTCCAAAAAATTATAAAACTGATTTAAAATGGATTTTGATTTTTTCGTGGCGACTGTGCGTACGTACGTATGTATGTATCTCGCATAACTCAAAAACGAGCAGCCTCAGAACGTTGAAATTTTGCATTTAGGACTGCTGCTTTAAAAGCTGTTTAAGTGAGGCTAAGCCTAAACATCTTTCTCATGGCGGCCATAGTTGTTTGCATTTGTAACTTAGAAGAATAGTGGATTTGTTGCCAATCTAAAGAAATTAAGCTTCGCAACAACAAACATAACGCCTTCTTTTATTATTGCGAATTAAGACATGTTTAATCCATTCTGGAATTTATTCGAGGAAATAAGTGTTTCAAATTTACTTCGTAATTTTTAATATAGATATTTTGAGTTTTTAATGTATTTTTGCCTTGTCGCGAAGTGAGAACTGAATTAATTGAATGAGAATTATTGAATTAGTAGCGCATGCGTAAAACTGTTTGTTTTTCTTTTTATTTGCTTAATTTCTTTTATACATCGTTTTAGATTTATACAAAATTTTTGTGCATTCTGAGTTATAAAATGAATGAGATATAATGCTGCTAAGTGAACCTAGCGCCAGAGTGTCGCTATGGTAAACAAATATAGTGAATTTTAAAGAGTGCAAATTCTATTGTGGTTTATGCGCTATCGATGAAGTAGATGTAATTCAATCCAATAAGTTTAAATGAAATGCAAAATGCGTATAATTTAATATTCCGTACAAGGAAGTCATGTGGTGTACACATCAGAATTTTTTTTAATTGCTGAGTTTCCCTTTCGCTGCTGAATATTAAGTAATAGCTCGTGAAATTTGCCAAGAAGGATGCTAAGACAGAATTTAAACTTGTGATTTGTAAATGATTTTAATTCCCTGCTGTCACTTTATATTCCTTATTTTAATTTTGTAATTTATAATTAATTTACGTGGAAGGTAAACTAAATTTTGGCTGTTTTAATTTCTTTTACTGGTGTTTAGTGTTTTGATATTGTAGTAAAACCCGGAACGAAAATTGCTTTCCAGGTTAGATGATTTCACTATTTTAATTTAATTTTATACCGTTAGAACACTTGGACGAAAAACCTTATTGAGATGTTTTCACTTTGTGATTTAATTCTACATGATATAAATAGAAATTGTTGCCAATTCAGAATGCAAAAATTCTCTCATTTGTTTAAAATATTATAAAATTGAGTTTCTCAATACAGCGTTTTTGAGTTAATTACTTAAAAGTCATTCTAATGAACGTTTAACAATACTTTGCAAGTGTTTTTTCATACCATGAGTATTATAAATAAAATAAGTTTCTATCAATCTATAAAATGTCGAGTACAAAATTTCTAATTTTTGTCCATTACCGTCTGCATCCAAAATGAAATTTAACGGTTTTCATTGAATTGTTTACTAATACCTAGAATACAAGCCTTTATTTATATTCCAATGTTGTTCATATCGTAATATACTTTTTTAATATACTGATATTTTTCTATTTTACCATTTTATATTAAAAAAGTCCTGAAGCAAAGATAAAATTGAAATACTTTTTTCAGCAGAATTTAATTTCATTCAACGATAAGGATTTAATTTCACGAGTTGGTAGGAGTCGATACTATTTTTTAATTTAAGAAAGAAAGCAAAATGTTTATATGCTGGACAAAAATTATTCTTATTAAATATCGCATCAACAACTGAGCACATATTTTACTTAGATCATCTAACGATGAAATTTCTATGAAATGGCACATGCCGTCTTAACAAATGAACATTAAGGGCCTCGAAAATTCCGAAAAACAGGTACCCGCATTTAGGCAAAATTTTGGGTACTTGTATATAAGCCGAGACCGATTGATACATCATCAAAAATACCCCTCTGTCACTGATTCTTACGCAAGCAGTTTTAGAAGCTATTGTAGGTTCTAGAAAGATGAGATTTTTTTATTTTCCCTTTTATTGTTTGTGTTCTTTCTATTCCTTTTTTTTTTTTTTTTTTTGAGTGGATATGAGAAAATGAGGATGCCATCCTTTTCGTTTAAATGACAATTTCGCACCATTTAGAGCAAGCCCATACCTAAATTGCTTAAATTTTTTGCGGTAATCCTTTCTCTTCAGAACGTTATCGGGACAACGTGTTGCTCCATTTTGCAGCATGCATTTAGTTGATTTGCTGAGAAATGAAGGAGAAACAATCAGTTATTTCTAGGTAATCCTTTCTTTTCAGAATGTTCTCGGGACAACATGTTACTCCATTTTGCAACATGCATTTAGTTGATTTGCTGAGAAATGAAGGAGAAACAATCAGTTATTTCCAGATATACGGTATGCTGCCAAAACGTCTCGAGTTTTCCAATTCTCAGTCAATGAATGAATAAGTCAGTGTACAATGATACTGTACCTGACGGATTATTCACGACGGAAATGTAATATCAACAACACTCGCCGCTTGTTAGAATAAGAACTAGGAAAATGGCTCGAAAGAAGTCACTTGCCTTCTTGCAAAGTTCATGTGATGGCAGAGACAAGCTGCAAAGAATAATAATCTGATTCGATTTCGTAAGAATACCCGCTGAAAATCAAAGAATCTGTTTCATCGGTATGCTAACATCCAAATATATTTTATCGTCAAGAAACGTCAATAGATTGTTGGCAGTGTATGAGCGATTGCCAGTTAATGCAAAAGTACCATTAACTGTTATGTTTATATTGCCTTCGGAGCGTTATGGGTTTAGGCCTGAAATTTGAAAGTTTCTCAAAATGTCACGAATAAATAGTAAATTCTTGATTATAATTAAAAAGCTCCCACTTTGTACCTTGATTCATTTTCTTCCAATACACATCTAACCCGAAATCGGATACATTAAAAGCTGGTAGAAATTATGTGTAATGAATACGAAATTTTACGTCCAAGGTCCAAAAACATTACAAAAGTCTATAGGAGCATAATATCGCTCAAATGCTTTGCCCACAGAGAGGCGCTGGGGAAATTAGAAGATGCGTTTGAATCTCGAGTACTCTGTTTCTAATTTTATGTTGAATTTTAAGTGGTCTTTGAAGAAACGCTTTTGAATTATCATAAATAAAAAATTATCGAGTTGAATACCATGTAAAGTTCATCTGACTGGTAGCAACTGCGAGTAATTAATAAACCTTGATTCTTTGTCTCGGATAATCTTTATTGTCTTCCAAGGTCCTTAGTGCATGCGTTAAGTCTGGGTACGGAGGTTAAAATAAATTTATATTTCCTACCTCTATGGGTCTCGACATCTGATGTCACAAGGAAAACGCCATAGCTTTTGAAGCTTATTTGCAGTAGGTTTTTAGATACTGATTTCGTGTTAAGCTAATATTCCGTTAAGAGTAAAAACTTCTTTTGGAATTGCCTAAAATTAATTCTGATGAATACGAAATTTAATATAAAGTGATAGAAGCTCACATATTATGTGAAAAATCTCAGAGACAAAATATACGTTTTGCAGCTCGGTTGTTTTTAGAGACAAATACAACTGCTTCAGAAAGATACATGTCTGAGTCTGAGCCTAAATTATGTTGCGATTTAGCAGATTTTATAAAAGAAATAAATAATTTGTTTCATATTTTCAGTAGTGATATTCAGGAATTGTTTAGATTTCCTTTCAAATGTTCTTACGGAAAGCATATATCAACTCAGGGTGCAGCAACAGATAACTTTTGCAATATTGTGAAAACCATGAGTGGCACTGGGGAAAAAATGATTGCAAGTTTCTCAGAAAGGTGTTCTAATTTCTAGCACACGTTTCAAATATCTTAATGTTCATACGTTTTAACTCCTCGTTTAAATCAAGACACTCTTGAAAATACATTTTCATAGATAAGGGACAGAGAAAGACTAGAAGACCGTCTTACTCCTCGTAGTGCTCCATAGCTTTTACGTATGGTGATAGTAGGCAAGAGCGGCTTTACTGGAGTTCAAGAAAACAGAAATACGAAAGATAGATTAGAAGATTATTATCTGATTTCAAGGGTTTTCCGACATAAACGTTGTCAAAAACGATTGCAAAAATTTCATTTTTATACTAAGAAAATAGTAATATTGAAAAAAATATGGATTACTCATTTCAAAATTCCGAACAGGAATCCGACTGCCACAAAATATCCCACAGTTACATTGCAGGATATGTAGGACAAAAAAAGCACCCTATCGAGTACCTTCATCTTGGCGAATATAGTATTAACTAAAAAAAGATTATTTCATCGTGGGTGGATCATCTAACCCATGAAGGATTAATTTAACCATCTGAAGAGAGGAAAACATAGGCTCATAAAACGGAAGAGCAATTTAAAATTTTCATTAGTTCATTCAGTTCTTTATAATATTTTCTGCTTTTATTATAAAGAACTTTGTCAACATTCTTGAAGATCAGTTTTCATACGAGTTGGTATACGAGTCTTACAATCTGGCATATAGCCAACTCGTAATATTATTTGTTCAAATAAAAATGAGAAATAGAAAGTATTATGCATGAGAATATGCCTAATTTGCATCCACTAGCGTTTAAAAATTTATAAATGATTTGCGCAAAATTGTTTTGGGGATAAAAAATTAAGAATATTACACACTACTACAGTACCCAAAATATCTCCAATGATACAAAATAGGTGGATAAAATCTGAAAGAGTTCAGATTTTTATCCAAAAGTTTTTTTTTTTTTTTTCAATTTTGATAGGATTTATCAACTGAGATAAACAGAATAGCGAAAACATTTTACAGCATACTGGACGAATATACATTTAGACGAACGTAGTAATGTCATATATTTTCTGTATATTTGGAAAGGGAAAAAGTTATTTCTATAAAAATATTCAATGTTTCTAATTAGCTAGCTAACTCCTAATTTAAATGCGTTTATATTTAAATCAATCAGATTAAAATGTAAAAGAATAATATGAGAACTGCATCTATTTCTTTTAAGTAACTTAATTTGTTAATGGACAACAGATTAGTTTGAAAGAAGAAATAACATTTTCCCGAATGGCAACAAACGTGAATGAAAAGTGAAAAACGCACCGACGTGGATCAACGCGAAATCGTGTTATGAGCAATTTTAGGCTAAAATCCGCCTCAAATTATCCAAAAAAGAACCCTCCTCCCTCAAATCGATCGATCAAGGACAGCGGTAGGTTTGATTTTCTGGTCTTAAAAAATCTATAAAAGTTTGAAACATAACTTCGTCAATTTTCGTCGTGCAGAAATGAAACGTTTTTCGTGTTTTGTTTTCCAGAACGAGTATTAAGTTTTATTATATACAACTATACGGACCCAGAAAAACGTACAAAAGTCAAAATTCGTAAGTTTTACAAAACTGATTTAAATATGAATTTACCAGAAGGTAAATATTTGCCTTATTAAAACACTTTTTTAATTGGAAATATATGTCTAAAGTATATTCTTGTACAAATATGTGGCTTTCGCAAAGGCCAGCTGTTGCGAAAATAAAGACAACGTGAAGCCTTTTATGGATTACAATGTGTAAAGAAACATGTATTGCGAACGTGTTTCATTGACCTAAAATAAGAACATTTGTAATAGGTTTCATATTCATACAATGGGTGATAATAATCATTAAATTAACTGCAACTAATAAATTGACACTATATGACACGAAAACTCATTCGAAGTTATCTGTTACACCTGCTGACCAGGTACACTGTTAGTTATTACTTATTTAAATGTTTACTTTTGCTGTTATCATTAGTCGTTCACCTTAATCACCGACGTCTGTCACTCAAATAATGAGTTTCAATAATAGATAATTACCCAATTATCGATGATATAAATCCCTACATGAATCAAGTATACCTTGCAGAGCAAAACGATCAACTTCTTAATCTTTTTTATGCCTTTCCTTTCCAAGCATTCGTCTTTTATTGTGCGTTTAAGGAGAAGTTAGACTTCCTTTCAGTTCAATAGATGTTTCATAATTTATGTGTTAGAAGCTTTCTGCTCTAAAACAAAACTTTATATCACGATAAGTATTTATATGTGTACCTATACCTACAATTTAAAATATTTTATGCTTTTTTCTTCGTTATTTTGCCATTAAATTATATATATCGATTTTGTTTAAAATTAATAGCTATTTTATGCAAACAAAATCGTTTCAGGCAAGATCTGTCCGAATTGGGATATGTGCTAGTCAAATATTGCTTTAAATGAAAGTAATTAATTAAATCAGAATTCAAATGCTGCAAAATAAATACGAAGAATAGTTATTCCTAATATATTGAAAAGCTATACTTACACTGAATGGCATATGCGAAGAGTTCAGCAGCTAAATCGTAAGTCAATGGAAGTCTTCCCTGATAGATATCTTGCTTTACTTGTAGAAAAAACTGATACCTGAGAAGAAAGAAAATAAATGTGTTTAAGAAAGATTTTATCTTGAAGGTTTGGACTTAAAGATTTATTTCAAAAAAAGTTTAATAAATAAACATACTTCTTGGATGAACTACATGTCTTAACCAAGTAGAAAAATAACAAATAGAAAAGGTTTGGCTTATTTGTTTACGGCAAAGTACTTGAGAGCTAGCTGCTTAAAAGGAGAGAAAAACCACGAGAATGTCCATACAGCCAGCTCTTTCTCTGGACCGAACTACTAGGTTAAACGCTTTACCGCTTGACCACTGTTGAACTCAAATAGAAAGGAAATAAAGAAAGTAAGTTAAAGTTCCGAGACTGACCAATGTAATAAGCTGGAAAAATTAGGGATGAAAGAACATTCCACTTGTGATCTACCTAATTTTCACTGCTCAAAATAATAATAATAATAATAAATAAAGGAAAAAATAAAGAAAAGAAGAGAAAATAAAAAACTAGAAAAATAAACATATAAAATAAAAGTAAAGAAGAGGAAAAAGATTTATTATTTTATAGGTACAGGAAGGGGGGCTATTATTCTCGAATTTCATTTTCGCGTTGAAATATTAATCAGAAATCGATCATATACCGTACTTATTCACATTGTTTTCCCCGTTTTTCTACTAATTTTACCAACTGAAAAACGGGATGGGGAAAAATACGCAGTGTATACTATTTTTGAACAGACGGCTTAAGTGATAAACATAGCACATTAAAAGCTTACATAAAAACGCATTAATATAATTATATTGGTGAATTATATTTATAATAATTATTTTAATT
>KK116125.1:267643-285850 GCA_000611955.2 Stegodyphus mimosarum
AATTATTTTATATTTAATTGAAAGGCCTTATTAATTTAAATAAAACTTTTTGAAAATGTTTACCTATTTACATTATTAACATACGAGTAAATCAGAAGTTTTTAAATCATATGCTGAAAAAACTGGAGGAAAAAATATGCGCGGGGAAGATTTATGCGATAAATACATTATACATACATGCACACACACACACACACACACACACACATTTATATATATATACATATATATGATAAGATAAACATCAGTATCCAAAGTTTCAGAAAATTATGCAACGACTCTCTTCCTACGGCCTAGATCTCTGTCAAGTGTAAGTCCACATAATTTTTTTTTTGGCATAAACTTAGTGAACTTTTACATGCTGTGATTACGGACAAAATGACTCCACTCGTGAATTTTATAAACTGAAATATACCTTTATATCTGAAATAACCCATGGACACCCACCTCTTTAGTATTATTATTACAATTCATTTTGATATTGTGTTGACAGTACTAATTATAATTAGCTCATTATGTTTATCTGTTCACTAATTATGTTTATCTCCTATTTTTGCTGCACCAAATCATATGTTCAATTTATTTTGTGAACCTCAAATTGTATTCCGACTATTTTGTAATCTACTTATGCCCTACATCAATATTTTTAATAAATACTGGATGCGGGTCGTACTGTGGGATTGCACGATGTACCATAATAGGCAAACTCTAGACCTTTTGGAAAATTCCAGTCAATTTAAATTCTTATAAAACTTGCAGTCCCCCCTTTTTTTTTTCTTAAAGAGTTAGTATGGGATGGCATTACCAGTTGACCTATGTACATCGCTGGTGCCCCCCATACTTTTACCTTTACCTATATATATATATATTATCTAATTATATATATATATTTTTGATATATATATATATATTATCTAATTATATATATATATATATATATATATATATCATTATCTTATTATTACTCATATTTTGAAACTGTTGATAATAGCATCCGCTGTGTCAGAGCATATATCTGGTTCTTTTTTTTTTTCAATTTGAGCTTCAGTATCTACGTCCATCGTTATGCATGATTCTGTTTCAAATATTTTATTATTACCTTGCAATTCTAAATTAACTATTGATTCTAGATTAGTACCTTCATCTTCTATATTAACCATGCATTCATTATTAATATTTCTAATTTTTCTAAGTCCTCTGCAGTGGCTATGTTACCAATCAAATTGCGTGGTAAAACTGAGTTAGCAAGTCCCAGCTTCATAGGACAATCAAACATAGCTTCGTAAGATGAATATTTGATTCCCTCATAATATGCTTGTTTTTCAATGCTGGAAAAAATATTAATCCTTCCGACTACTTTTTTGTCTTATTTGTTTCCATCCATGTTGCCAACATGTTCTCAACGTCTTGGTTCGCCCGTTCGGCAGAGCCTTGCGATTGACTTTCCAAACTGTATGGGCTGAGAAATCTTTTCTTTTCCCTGAAAGCCTGCCAGTTCTGGTATATTTTCTTCCACCAATTGCTAAACTTCTTGTTTTTTACTAATCTTCTACTATCCTGACACCACGCGACTTTTCTGACAAGTCTTCCTTGATGCTGTGTCATCTGACGGAATGAGTTATCACTAAAAATCAATGTTATGATTTCAGTTCTGCTCAGGTACCCTCTTCTTGTGGTCAGGCCTTGGTCTATGACAACCAAAGTCAGGAATTGAAGTCAACCTTTTGCTACCCTAACCACAGCTGTGCTTTACACATTGGCCTCAAATTATCCAGACGCTGATATGAGGTTACTGCAGAGAATAATCTGAGATTCTCCAAGGCTACACGCACTGTGATTTTGAACACCGCTGAAAAGAACTGACTTGGGAGCCAAATTAATGTTCTTCAAAATAGGTAATTTTGAGGAATTTAGTAACTCGAGCATTATCGTGCTGAAATAAGTAATTCATTTCAAAGTATCACAATAAGTTTATAAAAGGGCATAGGTGATCTGCCGTCACAATCAAGCAACACGTAAGGCCTGCGTCATCGAAGGAAACATGTGAGACTAGTCTTAAAGGAAATATTATTTACCTATATGGTAGCTTTCTGCAAAATATAAACTACCATCGCCCTGAAAAGCAGCTTGACAGAATGGATTCAAAATTATTTATTTCGTATTCTTATCCCTCTATCAGAGAGCTGTAGTAATATTTTGTGTAAAAACACAACTTAGATAATATTCTTGGCGGCAGGAAAGGAACAATATCGAATAACGTAAGGTTAAGCTGCAACACGGGAGTAAAATGTCAGCTTGTTTCAGCTTATAATCGATTGCTTGCTGGGTACTGAAATGATGGTCGATCGTAAATTTTTTACAAACGCTTAATGGGCTTGTTTTAGAGACTCTTGATATTTATTTCTGTGGTGGTAAATAAAGGTTGCATCTGCTTCAAAACACCTTTGATTTATCTTACACCAAATTATAGGTTCATGATCAAAGCTCCTTAAGTTGCCATATTTATTTCTTTTTGTCGACTCAAATGTACTATCGGGAGTCCAGATATTCGGAAATGTTTTGATTTGAAGGCTACTAATTTGCGCTTTGCATAATCGCTGTTCTTAATATTAATTACCGTTACTCATAAAACACCAATGTTTCTGTAAATTTCAACAAAGTACATTAAATAACTCTTAATTGCAAAATGATATAAGTGACCTAAAAAGTAACCCAAAAAAGAACAATTTAAAATTTTCTTCAAATAAAATGGTGCATTTAATTCAATAATCCAACTATTTGGAGAAACATAGTGAATTAAATTAAGCCAAGAGTAATAAAAAAATGTTAATTTATTCAAGATATCTAGATCAACATTCAATTTAATATCTACTTAATATACTCTAGAATAGCTTTTCTAAGAGGATTATCTCGAAATCGGCTATTAAGTTCAATAATAGCAGGAAAAGAAGTCACAAAATTGAAGAAAAGCTTGACTCTCAATATATCATCTCTAAATGTAGCAAAGGAAAATGAGCTTAGACTTCCATAAAGTGGTCATTAAGCTCTTAATCTCTTACAAGTTGTCATGACAACAAAGCCATTTAAGATGAAAATTAAATTGAAGTGTTTTACTACGGCTCCCGAAAAGTAGGTTGGCATCTTAAAAAACGTTTCGTAATCTCGTATAGGTGGGTGTCTGAAGTGTAATAACGAAGGGTTACTTGAGACTCGAGAATCATTTTGCCTCTCTATTTGGAGATGATTTATTGAAGCTGTCTTTGCACGAAGAAGATGTTACGAGATTGGGATACTTGATTTCACTTTCGGCCTGCCTGACCTAGACATACGAGGTGTGCGGTGTTTGACGACAGGTCACGTGAGCTGCATTTACTGATTATATGACAAATGAGTCGAATATCTTAGGGTGTAAAGTATGCCAAGCCTTAAGACTGCTAGACTTTTTTCTGGCACGGAACGCGTAACTCATTCTAAGAATTTACGTATATATCTTTTTGCCGCCCACTTAATTTTTTTTTACCTTCATAGAATATGTGTACGTCTTGGCTTGTGTTGTATGTAATTTTTCTTATAGTTGTGTTGTACAGAAAGTGCGTGTAGTTGCAGCGTATCTTTTGAAAGATTAAGAGGCTATAAAATTTTGGTCCTTTTTTTTCATCAAGAGTAACATCTTTAAAAGTGTTTCTTATTGCATTTCATATCTTACACTGCTAACTAAAATTATGAAAAATGATTAGTATACTCATGAATGGTTTTTATGTAGATGTTTTGCAATCGAAGTGTATGCGCAGGAAAGAAGAGCTGCGTGCCTGTTCATAACGAATATTCCTGAAGCTCTGTAGTGTGTGATGCAGATACATTTTTCTTCGCCAATTTTACATCTGCTGTGTAACAGTTTTAAATATTGTACAATTTAAACAGACAGACATTAATATGTATCTTAATGGCAACGTTTTAAACTCAGGCTCGAGAGCCACGAAGAATGTAATTATTTTTACTTTAAAAAATAAGTTAGAATACGTTTTCTGCTCTTACTTGTATTTCGCCATTTTGAAGGTTAAATAAAGTTTTTGGTGTGTTCCATCAATGGAGTTTGCTTTAATTGCGAAAGGAGTATCACAGTCTTAATTATTTTTGGAGGCACCGACCGAGATCGAATAATCGTGCGTATTTTTATTTTATTAGTTCATCACTGGGCGCAATATTAGTGATACAGATTATTACTTCTCGTTTATATTGAATTGTTTTATTTTAACAGTTCATCACTGAACGTAGTATTAGTAATACCAGATTATTATTTCCTGTTAATAGTGAATTGCTTTATTTTATTAGTTCATCACTTAACGTAATATTAGTGATACGAGGTTATGACTTTCTGCTAATATTGAATTGCCTTATTTACTACCGTATTGGATAGTATATTTAATATTCATTTTAGTTGTTCAACAGTAGACATATATAACGTATTCATTGTTCTATGTTGTTTTCTTATTTTAGTCCGAATTAATGTGGCAGAGAGTATGAATTTCATATAATTTAAACATCTCATTTTTGAGGTTTGTGTATTTAAGAGAGTTCATTTAATTCCATGATTCCTGAGAGCATTAATTAATTACAGTAATTAAATTGAGCTACTTTAAGGAAGCATAAAAACATAGTGTTCACAAATTTTAAAAGCAGAAATAATGTCCCATTTAGGAAGAGTTTGTAAGGAAGAAGATTTGCAAAATCTCGCGGCTGAATTGGGAGTTCATGTGATTGCAGATTTAGAAATAGTCGATTTAAAACAGAAAATTGTTGAAAGCAGAGATTATGATGAACTATTCGTCAAAGGAGTCTTAGACACAATAATAGAAGAACAGAAAGAGAGGGAGGAAAGGAAAGAGAAGAACGTAGGAGGCAGGAAGCAGGAGAGCGAAGAAGGAAAGAACAGTACGAATTAGAGAGATTAAGACTTGAAGCAGAGACAAAGTCTCAAACTAACGGACAGGTCGGGACAAAAACGGAGCTGCGTCACCTTATGCAAAAATTCGATGACAAAAAAGGAGATATCAGTCTATATTTGCTACTGATTGAAAGGCAAGCAGAATGGGCTCAAATTAATAAAGAAGAATTTGCATCTCATTTACTAGAACTACTTCCTTACGAAGTAACACAGTTAATAGCTAGAGAACCATCTGATAAAGCTAAAGACTATGAGCATGTGAAGAATGTATTGTTAAAACGGTTTAAGCTAAGCCCGGAAAAGTTCAGGCAGAAATTCATGAAACATCAAAAGAGTACAGAATCCACACGGATGGATTTCAACTACGAAATAGAAAATTATTGCAAAGAATGGGTGACTGGCTTTCAAGTTGAGATTTGATTATTGCAAAGAATGGGTGACTGGCTTTCAAGTTGATCAAGATCAACCCAGTTGAGACTTTTTCTCAGTTGCTAGACTTGATGGTGATTGACCAACTTAAACGTCGAGTCCCCCCGAAATTCGTGATCATTTCTTGACAACTGGGTAGAGTCCAAGCAATTAACTGAATAACTTGATACCTATGAAAACGTCCGCGGAAACTTTCCAAAAGGGCCTGTAGTAGAACGGCAGAAAGAAAGATACAATTCACAAACTCAAAGTAAAGTGAGTTCATATAATAAAAATAACACTGAAAATATATGGTCATCAGGATTTAATTCGCAAAGCTGGTTCCACAGACCTAGAAGTCCACGTCCGGATGATAAATATGAAAAACGAAAGACGCCACAATGTTATCAGAGGGGATCCTATCAACATTTCAGACCTCAATGTCCAAAACTTAAGAATATTACTGAATCTCCTGCTAATCTTAACAAAATTAGTGCAAAATCAGAGGATAAATTTATATTACCTTATAATAATATGGGTTACGTAAATGGTTATAAAATTCCTATAGTAAGAGATTCAGGTGCTAGTATTGATATAGTTTGTCACAAATACGTCACGCCGGAGATGCTGACAGGTGAAAATGTGTGAATGCAACAGGACTTGAATCCAACCTGTTTACCATTGGTTGAAGTCGAACTAAATTGCGATCTCGGGCGAGTAATAACCAAATCTGCCATTATTAGAAATGAACTCGACAAAGGAAGATATTTATAAGGCAATCGAAATTTTGCGCTGTTGAATGAACAACGAAACGAACCTGATAGTCATCCTCACCAGGTTAATGCGGTCTCTACTAGAGCTCAAACGAAAAGAGAAATAGCTGAACGCGATGAAGAGATATTGGAACCGATGAAGGAAGAAAATGAAGCATTCAGAGATGTCCTTGAAGAAGCAGTTAAATTACTGGAATTAAATATGGAAGCTCTCATGAAATTAGTAAACATTGATTCAAAAGAAGTTGTACGACTTCAGTATAGTGATAAGGAACTATCTAAAAAGCATTGTGATAAGGAACTATCTAAAAAGCATTGTGATAAGGAACTATCTAAAATCATCCAAGAAGCTAAAGAAGGTACCTGCAAAAATGAGAACTATAGTCTGACAGGAAAAGACCTTTTAATTAAAAAAACGACAGATAAAATGGGCTTTGAAAGACAGCTTGTAGTTATACCTGAAAAACTCAAGCCGTCAAGTATAAAGATGTGCCACGAAGAAACTTCCGGTCATTTGCGTGTCAAAAAGACCAAACACAGGATGGCTAGACATTTTTATTGGACAAGGTGTTACAAAGAAACCAACGATTTTGTAGAAACCTGTGATGCTTGTCAGCGAGCTGGGAAGGGAATTGACAAAAAGTTTATTATACAAACGGTATGGGTAACAACGGCATGGCTCTGACAACGGCATGGGTATAGTACTATCCCAGTTAAATGATGAACAACATGAGCATCCTATCTTGTATACAAGCAAAACATTTACTAAATTTGAAAAGAACTATTGTACTACTGAAAAGGAGTGGGCAGCCATCATCTATGCTATCAAAAAGCTGCATTTTTATCTTGATGGTCAGCAAGAATTCTTGATTCAAACTGATCATATAACCCTTTGGTCTGGTTACAATCCAACTATAAATGTAACTCCAGATTGATGCGCTGGGCACTCTCATTACAACCCTATAATTTTAAGGTCATTCATCGCAAGAGATCTTTGCACAAAAACGTAGATGTTCTCAGTAGAATTAAGTAATACAATGTCTCTTAGTGTATGTAACGCAAGTTTGTTTTATTTCATTTTATTTAATGTATGAATTTTACAGAACTTTTACCTTCGGATAAAGTCGCTTTGTTGGGGGAGAGGTTGTAACAGTTTTAAATATTGTACAATTTAAACAGACGAACATTAATATGTTTCTTAATGGCAACGTTTTACACGCAGGATCGAGAATGCAGGCTCGCACGAAGAATATAATTATTTTTATTTTAAAAAATAAGTTAGAATACATTTTCTGCTCTTGCTTGTATTTCGCCATTTTGAATGTTAAATAAAGTTTTTGCTGTGTTCCATCAATGGAGTTTGCTTCAACTGCGAAAGAAGTATCACAGCTGCAAGGAAAACTAATACATGGGATTCTGTTAACGGAGTTTCAAATGATAGTTAATAAAGAAATAATAGTAATACTAAAAGTACTAAAAATTAAAGGTTTACATCTAGGGAATATGCGAATCACATTCTTCATTGATATGTTGATACATGATGAAGAAGGAACCTTTTTAAATTTCAAATAAGATAAAATGCTTTTGATTATACATACTTTTAAATTTCTAGCCTCTTTAAATTCTAGCCTACAATAAACTGTTACGATATGTAACTCACGGTCTGAAGCAGGAAGGATGTACTGTAGTATTCGCGAATTAATATATCATGTAGCTATATAAAATGTAACTCATATATTACATAACTAAAATAAATGCAACCATACATTACACAATTAATGTAATGCATGGTTTATTACCAAACTAAAATTGTAATACTATGACGTGTATTTATTGAAATTAACAGAAACTAATCTTAGCAGATCAAATGTGGAACTCGAAACTTTTAGTTCAGCTCACAGAATTTATCCTTTACCAAATGCAATCTTCTCTCAAAACTCCAGTTAACGGATATCAGAAACAGAAGCTCTCACGGTAATAATGTACTTCAAACAATTGTCAGTTACAGTGAAGAAGCGTCATCTGTATTCAGTCCCTAGCCTTTTTTTCCCATTGACTAATGAATATATATTTATGAAGTGAGTTTCTTATATACAGAGGTGGATTAACGAGGCCCCGCAATTCGCGACTGCAGGAGGTAACTAAATCGTTTTTCAAAGTTAAACACGGTATAAAAATGTAAAAGAATTATAAATGTGTCCTGTGTCTTCAAGTGAAGGGTCCCTAAAAATTAAAGCGAAATTAAACTCCCACTACATAAATTCGCTCCTTCTCCTATATATGAAATTAGTAAAAGGCGGTATAGAACAAAAATAAAATATGAATGGTTAGAAATTTAGAATAAACGTTATAAGTTATCAAAACAGCGTAGCTGAAGGTAATTAAAAGCAAGCATATTTTGTTACTTTTTACAAAGAGCTATTAAATGTAATTCATCTGGCATATAACATTTGGTAATTAATAAAAACAGACTGTTTGTTAGCTTTTAATAAAGGAGCATTAAAGATTATTAACAGAATGTTGCAATTATCACAGCAATGCAGTGTTAAATAAAGGAAAATAAATATACATAAATATACTTGATTAGCTTCCAGCAGACATTAAATGTTGACTGTGTGATCGTTCACGACACTTTGCTTTGTTATTTTTGATGATGCATTCATCAAAAGCAACAAAGCAAACAACATTTCATCTTTTAGGGCTTCCCAGTTGCCGCTAAATTATTGCATCACAGTTGCAATAATTCCTTAGATATTCCTTCCTTTTAAAGGCCGACTGGAGAGAGCCACGAGTTTTAGTTGACCAAATTCGGATGGGGATGAATTATCGATAGCTCTTATTGTTTAGACGTTTATTTGTCACTGGAGAGCCATTAAAATTTTTCACATGAAGCGCTAGAAATCAATTACGCCTTTGCTGGGATTTGAACCACGGATCTTTCAGCTGCTAATTTCAAGTGCTATCGCGTATATTACAATAGCACGCAAGGGGGGAATGCGATAATCCCTTATAAATTTTAATATCGTTTTTCTTTTAATTATAATATGGATTTAATTGTTCTCGGATTAATCGTGAACATCATCCCCCAGTTTTACTGCAATTAATACAGTTGACTTAATTAAAATTCTTTCCTACTCGTTCTTTCAAATATGTGTTAATAAAAACTATGAATTGCGGGAGATGTACATTGTTTCTTACTACTGATACAGAAATGAAACATCTGATTGGAAACTTAGAGGAGATGATTAAAAAAAAGTCCTTAATGCAACTGCATAGAGTAAAACTTTTTTCTCAGAACCATCTCGCAGATTACACCAGTCTGAAACTAAAAGGAAAACAGTAAAAAGTTAGATAAATAGAGACGGAAGTTCCCTCCCCCCGCTTTAAGCATTGTTCTATGAAACGTCTTTCATGCATAGAAAAAAATAAAATCTTAAAGATCAGAATAAATTACAGTGGATACACAAAGGGCATCGGATAAAAAGCTCGAAGCAAAATTTTATCTGCATGACAGTATACTAAATTTGGAGCATTTGTTTCCGAAAAGGGGAAAGATAGCAAAACGATAAAAAGCAAAGGAATTTAAAAGAAAAGAGAATTCGTTTACAAACAAGGTGGTAATATTCACAAAAGGAAAGAAGAACACAGTGTGTCATGGGGAAGATGGGGAACGGATAATACTTTGCCAACTCGAAACAAAAGATTCGATTTACTGAAACGATGATGGAAAAAAATTAAAACGCCCTGAAGGCCATCACGAATTGTGGATTTTGGAATGAAGATTATCTCAGCTTGTAAAATTATAACCCGAATAAACTCTGCACATTCAATGTTTGCTCTCGGATGCAGTTCCAAAAACGGTAGGAGAAAAAGAGATAAGGGTTAGAAATTAATTTGTCTCGAAGTTTTAGAAGAATTATGGACGAGTGGGCTGCAGCGATCACGCTTTTGCCACCATCATACGACCAACACGACCGGCTTTCTGAGTTAAGAAGCCAAAGGGCTTCCGAATCTTGTTCTTTTCCATTTGTTAAGGTGAGGAAATAAAAAACAGACGTCTGTAGAAAGAAGAAGAAAGTTTTAACCTGCGTGAATGTGTGTCATTGAAAGAGAAAGCATTAAGAAGATGCAACTTGGAAAGGTAAAACTAATCATTGCCTGCTGTCTGAAACCTCCAGAAGATGCTAATTTTTATGGCTGCTGGATTTGCACCTGTTTGGGGTCTATAAAAAAGATCCTGCTAAGAAAAATTAATTTTTCTCACTTTAAGGAAAAGGAATCGAATAATTTCCTTGTTAACGTCACCTTCTTGAAACTTTTGCCAAATTTAAACCTCAACGAGAAAAGAGCGTATGCACCGTTTCCTCATTAAAATGCGGTGAAGGACATCAGAATTAGATATATTTGTCAGGTATCCTGAAACATGATGTGATCCTTGTGGGGACCAAATTGGATAATTCCACAAAATAATAAATCTTGTGCATATATACAAAAAGATTTTAAAAAATATTATCATTATACAGGAACCATAAAATGTACTTCGAAAAAAAAATTGCGGCAATGACATGAACTATTTACATAGAGTCACATAGATATATAGAGTCATATAGACTGTTTAGAGTGTAAAAGTGTAGGCATAGTTCTTAAAAGAAAGATACAGGATACTGTTTTCATAAGTAACTGTGTCTGGAAGGGTCTTTCCTCTGGATGGTTAGTGTAAGGGGATAATACCTGTAAAATCTCATACTGAAGTTCTGGTGTCCCCCATACTTTCCCCTGTCACCTGTATATTTATGCCTATCTACGTGACAGATTACAACTATAAGAACACGGTCAATGTGCAAAGGATTTTGTTAATGAAAGAGCAAAAACATACCTAGTGATTTCTTCCAGTAGCTTGCAAGGATCGGACGCATAGAATTTAACACCAAAATAAAAGGTGAAGGTCTCAATTCCTGAAAGAAATAAAAGATATTATTACAAATATATATTCAAGGTATAGGAGTATATCTTTTGATGGTACACTACTAGTAGCTGGGTTTAACAATAATTTTTAGGAAAGCATGTTCACGAAATATTCGTTTAAAAGACAAAAGTGATATTATTTTAATGCAGTGTTTGCCAAATATTTCAACATCAATACCCATTACGATATATATTTGGAATTTATTCCAATTCACACGTATACGCTTCTCTGAAAAAAAAAAAAAACAGAAAAGACTAAGAGACAGAAGAATCCCACCAGGAAGGAAATAATAGTAATAATAATATATATTACACCCAAAGAAAAAAAAACGCAAGTCGACCGTCAAAAATTCTAGATTTGGTAGCGAGATTTTCGCTCGGGCTATGCTAGAAATGATCGACTAAGGCCTGAATTAGTATTGGCATAGAAATTATTGTATGTTTAGACCTTTAGTGACTTGATGTGGTCAGTGCCCTCACGATCGGTATAGTGATTAGCCATGTTGACTACCGTAACATTTGGTCCGAGTTCGAATCCCAGAGGAGGTATGTACATAATGTCTGTGCGGCACAGGAGCACTTATAATACGGGTGAGATCGAAACTGGGGCGGGGCGGAGCTACACAGTTAATAGAGACTATACCTTGTACTACCAATGACGAAATACCTATATCTGAGGTGATTAGTTATTTCGCGAAATGACTTAATTTCTGTCTTTCGCTGTCACATACACATGTTTCCTAGAAAAATGTTAACTGAATCGCAAGAAAAACAAAAATTTCTGTTATTTATGTAAAATTGCTTAATAAATGTTTGAGGAGAAAATGTTCTGTCATATGGGAGGGAGGGAGAGGAACGCAATATTGTTTTAAGTCTTTAGTAAAACTGATGCTAGTTATTGAATGATGCCTGAATTTGAGTATTTGAGAGTATTTTGAGTATTATTCATTTCGAAATGCGATCCCTAAAAAAGAGGAATTTTTATGGTCTCTACTCATTAGGTCAAGAAGTATTAGAAACCAAAATCAGGAAACAGTTTTATATGATTTCAAAGAGATAAACCTTTCTATTATCTTCGATGTACCATACCTTGTTATCATTAATTTAATAGCCCTAGTTCTATTTTCCTTTCCTCTATTTAATTTTCAAGATAATTAATTTATAATATCTTTATAATTAATTTATATATTTTTATATTTTTACTGATTTTAATTATTATTATTTTATTGCCAAGTTACTTTATATTGGAACTTTCTTCTTGCTTTTTATTAGAGCACCTGCATATGCACATGTGGATTGGGTTCTAAAAGTTTTGGTAAGTTTAATTAGCACAGGCCCCTATTGCTTTCTGTATGCAAAAAAGTCATCAGCGTCCATTTTACAAGATACTGCTACATCTCAGGCAAGTAATAAAAGTTTAACTTCAGACGAGCACTGGGACGTTCTAAATACTAAAGCCGCACACATACAATTTATTCACCCAAAATCTGCTCAAGCATTAATATTTAAGAAGAAATGAACTTTTAAAAGTATTGCTTGCAATTATTACTGTAGAGCAACACCTTTCGACCTCGTAGTAAAGTACTAATACCCTTAATTACTTTTTCAGTTACCGAAGACAACTATCATAAGCAATCAGTAAATATAATGATCGTAATGCTGTAATAAAAACAACTCAGGTGGAGTACTCAGTAGTCAGCGTAGATGGAATAAGAAATTTAGTTAACGACACTCACCCCCCAACATGAAATTAATATATGCGTGAGGTGGCATCATTTTAAAATTTTTTAACATATAAATACTTGATTTGAATTTTCTAAATTAATATACAATTTAGTATTTTTAACAATCCTTGTGGACGCATCATTTATAATATTTGCACCATTACATAAAACAAAGATTAGAAATTGCAGATAAAATGTCGAAAGAACCTTGTTTCTACAACAAACATTTCGCTGTCAATGTCATCTTTCAGACCAAACTGAAAATCAGAAATAGCTTTAATTTGAAGCATAAATAATACATGCAACATTAGCTTCCTCAATAAACAGCGAAATAGCCCGTGAACGGATTTGTTTCATTCTTCCAAATTGCAAGTGCATTCTGCCACTTGCGTTTCAAATTTCCCATCTGCCAATCATCAGTCTGACAACCAGAAATGGTTTTAATGAAAGAAAAACATTTTGCTTCCGGTTTTCCATGCTATGCCATATTAGCACATTTTTTTTAGCAAAGCAGAAAGAAGGTACATGCGTAAATTTCTAGACTGAACGATCTAATTTATACGTAATAAGTATATTTATACGTAATATAAACATATTTTTTTTTCAAATAATACTTTCATTCTAAAATTTCATTTTTTTTTTAGTTTTATTAATAAATATGATAAAAATTCTTATCATTATTTAGAACCTTTTTTGACTCAGATCTTTCCCATAAATATGTCCGATGATGGTATATTAAGAATAATGCTAATTTTGAAGTAATTCTGGGCTCATGTAATGATTTCTGTGTTCTGATCTCAATTACAAAATTTAAAAATATCTTATTGAAAATCTGCAGCAAACCAAAATTAGTGCTCCAAACCAAAATATTAAACGTGAAAATTTCTTGAAGGCTCACAAGTTACTTATAACAGCTAAAATAACAACTTTGCAAAATTTTACTTTGTTATTTGGACCTCACCGCTGTCCGAGTTGCTAAGATTATTGAATGCTATTACGTCATCTCGGGTCTGAACCCAAGCTAAAGGGCTGGCTGCATTTTCGTGTTTTTTCCACGCGTAGCTAAATACGAGGAAGATTCTTTTAAGATTCCTTAACAACGGCATGCCTCTCCTTAGGCATATAGCTCTCGTGAGTTTTTCCATTATCCAATAACTAATCTTTGTTATTTGACATCGCTTGTTCAATGGCCTCTTATTTTTTTTAATGCCAAGCGAGTGAATTTAATATGATACTATCATTTACATTTCAACTTAATTCAAGACTTCCGTTTAATAGTACATAGTGAAATTTATTTCAAGCCTACGGAGCATTGGACTTATTTTCTGATCTGCCATATTACATCACTTTTGAAAAATTTTTTTGGCGGAGGGGTGAGACTTTAATACAATTCATTTAATATACTCTTTTTTTTTCCGCAGATCGTTGATTAAAAAGTGTGTAATTCATCGAGAAATATTTCAAAATGGTTCATTTCATTAATGTTTTCTAATGGAATAGTCTAATACTAATTGTAAATAAGGAGTTATATAATGCCAAATTACAGTGTTAGAAACGTTTTGTAGAAATGTATTGGCAATCCCCAATTTTTTCCTAATGTTAGATTAATTCCATTACAACAAAAGGCAATTAAATGATTTTTTAAATATTTTTCAGAAGATCCATTTGAATTACAAGCCTTAATTATTTAGGCATGATTATGACATGCAAGATATGTTTTCCTTGGAATAAACAAACAAGAAAGCGAAAAGCACAAGAGTATTGCAAATTAAAGACATTTAAGAAAGAGTTTGAGTGAGGCCCCTACATCTCGCCACTGTTTAGAATTATATACACTCACGTTTGTGAAAATTGCAACACCATGAAGGACTTACGCTAGTGAGCTGAAATTTTCAGGAAATGCAAAGTAGCGCATGATATGCAAATGATTAGAATTGCAAATCCGTAGCGCATGCGTATGCTGAGCAGCGCCCTCTGAACGGCTGATGGATCCGAATAAATAGACGGCTGTAGCGAGGCGTGTATGGTTATCGGTGGTTATCTGCTAGTGGTAAACGTTAACTCAATCTGTACTTATGCCTCGTCGACGAAAGAGAGCGAGATTTGAACAACTTACAGAGTTTGAACGAGGGAGAATCATCGGCCTTCGTGAAGCTGGATTGTCGTATCGTGCAGTAGCCTCTCGTGTGCAGCGTAACAGCAGCACAGTGATGCGCGTTTGGAAGCAGTGGACGGACGAGTGTCGGACAACTCGGAAATCCGGGAGTGGACCCCGAAATGTGACGTCAGCTCGCGATGATAGACACCTGGTCCGCATGGCGCGGACGGACCGTACAGCTTCCTCTAGACAATTGGCAGCACTGTGGTCAATAGCTACAGGTGTTTCATTGTGTGCTTCATCAATTCGTAGACGTCTGCTGCAGTGTGGACTGCGCGCACGGACTCCTTTATACAGGATCCCCCTAACGCACGACCATCGCCGCCTGCGGCTACAATGGGCCAATCAGCATAGAGACTGGCGTGCTGATTGGCAGCATGTCGTGTTTTCTGACGAATCCCGCTTTAATTTGTGGTACCATGATGGCCGCATTCGTGTCAGACGCTATGCCGGTGAACGCCACCTTCCGGAGTGCATTATCGAACGCCACAGTGGACGAACACCCGGAGTTATGGTCTGGGGCGCCAT
This sequence comes from Stegodyphus mimosarum, assembly GCA_000611955.2. Lineage (NCBI taxonomy): Eukaryota > Metazoa > Arthropoda > Arachnida > Araneae > Eresidae > Stegodyphus > Stegodyphus mimosarum. Next base: position 283,145 of record KK116125.1, read on the forward strand.
AGCATATCATAGACGATCTCAATTGCTACGAATTGTGGGCAATCTGAACAGCAACCGGTATATCCGTGAAGTTCTACAGCCCGAAGCTGTTCCCTTCCTTCAAAGCTTGCCAGGCGCTGTATTTCAACAGGACAATGCCCGCCCTCATACTGCTCGGATTGTTAAATCCTTCTTTGCAGCGCAGCAGGTACAGCTTCTTCCTTGGCCTGCGTGTTCCCCGGATATATCGCCAATTGAACATGTGTGGGATGTCATTGGTCGGCGTCTTGCTCGTGATCCTCGTCCTGTTGCGTCTGCAGACGAACTTTGGGTACGCGTACAAACGATATGGAATGCTCTTCCTCAGTCAGACATTCAAACTTTGTTTGACTCCATGCCACGTCGTGTAGCAGCACTTATTGCGGCGCGTGGTGGCCACACAAAATACTGATTCTGATCTCTTGTTCTTGTTTGTTTGCTTTGAACATTTAATCATTTATTTGTACCACTACCACTCAACTGTGTATTAAATTGCATTCAATTATGACGATTCCTTCTTGGTGTTGCAATTTTCACAAACGTGAGTGTATTTCTGATAAAGGAAAGGATGGAAATAATACATGTGAATTACTATGAATATAAGAATGTGAATAAATGCAATGAACTAATTAAGTTGTTATGTTCCTTGACACAGGCTACGTATTTAAACAGCCTAATCCTTAGGTATTGCCTTTCGCTTCCTTTCTGCTCTCCAGCACCCCCCCGCCCCCCTTAAAAAAAGACGTTTTCAACTATTAATGAGATGTTGGTGAGTCAATTCCATCCAGCGATAGAGACGCTCATGTTTTATGAAAAACGAAATGAACTGCAATTACACTCTGAATGTTCGTGATTTATGGGAGCCGCTGCATGTTTGGTTATCAATAAATAAAACTGGTTTGAAAATACAATGTACCAAATGTTAATTTTGATAATAAGTACTTAAAATCATTCTGATTTCATTCCGAATTGCGTTCTGGAATAATTTTTAATTAGCATTCACCTATCAGTATTTAATACACTTTTTAAAAATTTCTGAAAAGTAAATTATGAAAAAAAATTTTTTGATAAATAGAACACAGTATACGGATTAGTTTAAATTTTAATGTAGGATAATTTATTATGCCATAAATTATAATATAATAACAGAAAAGAAAATAATGTATCAAAATTAGAATACAATAACAGAAAATAATGTATCAATTTTTTTAAATATCTGCATTTGTGCTAGCATTATTCCTACGTGTCATAATCTTTTACGGCGTGCAAAATAGTTTAAAAAGTGAGAAATAAAAAAAGAAGGCCTTTAAGTTACAGAAGTTATACCACGCTTCCCATCTCTTTTTTTCTTACATCACAGTTCTTTTTTTTTATTGGCTATTTATTGCAGAAATGCTCGCTCTTAGTTGTCACTCGAAAACGATAGGGAGAATAACTTTTCCTGGATGTAGAACGACAGAGTTATGCAAGCAATTATGTAAGCGTATTGGGTTGCCGTCGAAACTTATCTAACCAGCTGGATAGATATACTGGCTTGAGAAGATCCTACAGGAAAGCATAAAATTGAAAAAAAGAAAAGGAAAAAAAATCCTTTCTGAACAGAAGTGGTATGATTCAAATAAAAGAAAAGTAAGGACAGATAAGCTGCCAAGCAACGTTGGAGGTAATCTCAAAATTTACGGGAATCACATTTAACCGTACCTACACAAATCTGTCGCCGTAAATCTTCATAGCTAGCAGTATTGCAGCCTTTTTTTAAGTCTACGAGATCTAAGTATGCTATCATTAGCACACACAGTGATATACATCACTTTAAAAAAAAAAGAGAAAAGATTCAAGAAGCTGAGCATTTAATTGCATGGAATATAGAAGGTAAACTTTAAGAATAAAAATATTTTTTTTTTCTTTTTAGAAACATTTATAAATACAAATAGAATTATTTAGCTGATGTAATTAAAAGTAATTTTTTGGCAGTATTGCTTAACGCAGAAGATCTTAAGCCTGAAAACTTCTAGTTCACTTTGCCAAACCTCTAGATATACTTGCAGTTTTATACAAATAAATTAATAGTATGTTTCCCACTAAAATTTAATTGAAATAAATTTTAGCTCCAGAAAGTCGTGACAAGTTAACTAATGGAATCTCTGGGGTCAGTCAGCGGACTACTGGCATAAGGTTACAATTCAGCAATGCAGAGCATTGCAATTTATTGTGTAAACAGTAAAGGTTAATCAGCAAATGCAAGCGTATCAGCACAAATTTGTTCCTGGATTTCGGTAAATTACACGAAAAGCACATAAAACCATTCATAAAGTACATATTTATTCACTGGAAAAAAATTATTATGAGGTTACCCACTACTACTAGTAAACAATTTAAAATAGATTCTTGCAATAATTAATGAACTTTATACGGATAACTTTTGCATGGTATCTCGAGAGCGAGCAATAAAGGAAAATAACAAATTTAAGCTAGCTTTCATCTATTACTTTTGCAATTAAATAGTTCGAATGCAGTACCTTTCTTGTCAAAGAAATCATCTTCCGTTCGGTAGTTAAGAAGTCAACTATCACGCCAATGAATTTAGATCTGAACTTCGGGAAGGCTTGAATACTTGTGAGTTGTCATGTCTATACGAGTAGTAAGGAAATGCAAAAAATCTTCTGTATGATTAGTGGCAAGTGAAGA
>KK116125.1:285879-362277 GCA_000611955.2 Stegodyphus mimosarum
ATCTCAGAATATCGTTCTTCAAGATGCTCTTGGTTCAAAATTTGGATGCTATGTGACAGCTATAGGCTGTAAAGATGCCCCCTTTCTCCTGAAGACGTAGCTCATCACAGCTCTAGATAACCCTAATAATATTTTTACTTTCGTCACTGGACAGTAGGAACAGTTCATTACGCAGAATTTACCACTTGTGACTGACATCACTCAGTTTATGCTTATACCCAGAGCGTTCTGTACAAATTCACGGAAATCTCTTTTGAAAAAGGCAAGTAATATAGCTTTTTACTCTCAGTAGCACTGCAGTGGGTGGTTGTTCCTAAAACATGGGTTGCAAATAGTTTTGAACTTTTCTCTTGACGCCTAATAATAATATTAATATAATATATATTATTTTCTTTTAAATTATTATTTTTTTTACCTTTTATATTATATTCTTTTACATTATTCTTTTATGTAATTTTTTCTTTCATATATCTTCCTTGTGTCAAAGCAACTATGAACAAGCGGGTTGCGGTAAGTCCAAAAGATACGCAAGTGGGTGGCGATGCTAAAAAGTTTAGAAAATAGTGGCAGAGAGAATTCAGGCTTCAAAGAATGTTACTGGAATGTTGGACTAGGATATATATATAGAGAGAGAGATTGTAATACACACAGAGTGTTTATACACTTTTAGAACGATTTCGATAAAGAACTTTAAAATGCAGGTGTTCAGGAATAAAAGTTTATGGCAACAGCTTATTATTTCAAATGATAAATATCATCTACTGCTTTTAAATTTATTATTCTTTCAAAATGTCGCATGTAAGCAAGCTGTATAATGGAGATGCTTTTGCGCTTTCCGATGAGAAATATACCTACTCCATAATTCAAAATCATTGTAAAATGCATGGTATTAAAATCTGTAAGTGTCAAATAAACGACATTACTAATCGGAAAGAGAAAAATCAATTCAATCACTACTTCTGCACGGAAAGAAAATGAATACCTCCAAAAAGGTACGTATTGTTTCTACTGTTAAATCATTCGTAACAAGAGAAAATCTGCTGAAACAATACTTGGAAATCAGTTCCAAGTCTTTAACTACAACTGTATTTCTGAGGAAAAGTGTTTTATATTCAAAGTACATATAGAAGAAACCACATGCAAAATAAATACGATTTCAAAACAGAAACAACTGTTTTTATATGCATCAGATGTTATTAATGCAGGTATACACTGGGAAACTTTGTATTCTTTTGTAGTATTTCATATCACTATTCATTTAAAAACAAGAATTTCGTTTTTCTTAATGATTATAAACAAGTTAAAAATTTTAATGTTCACCAACTTTTCCTGAAGCATGAGGCTCAATGCAGAGCAATTTGTAGAATCTTTTATGAAAACTATTTAGCAGGAGATAAATGGAAATATATTGTGATCCTTGATGGCACATGGGTTCATCTAAATGGCTACAATAAAACAAAGGTCTATTTATTATCAAAAACGTGGAGAAAAAGAAATGGACAAACTCGGTTCTGTCAATGCAAAGGAAGTTTCAGAAAGGGGGTTGTGGCGGTCGCAGGATTCTCTTACAATGGCAAGTTTAAATCAACTCAACGTACAATCAAAGAGAAAGTTTTACGTCAGATGTTTACACAAGAAATTCCAATTTTTTATCCCAGCGACTTTAAACTTTATCAAGACAAAGCAACAAATCATACATCGAAAAGTACCACTTCATTCTTTGATAAAATGAAGGTTCGTACATTTCCAATGTATTGCTACAGAGTTCCCTGACATTTCTCTAATGGAATATTGTGCTTATGGACTATTGGTTTCTCGAAAAGAACTCTTTCTAAGTGCAAACTCACCAATATTAAGGGACTCTGGAAACCCTTCTAGCATGGCAATCACTATGCAGAAGTATACTTCAGGAAAAAGGCTAACGTTAGGTACTTTCTTTAAAACTGCTAAACATTTCGCACTTACGCAATAAATCATCTATTCGCGCCTTATTTACATATCATTGAAATGGTCCAACTAAAAATACAAGATTACTATGCGCGCTTCATAAACATGTTATCGTTCAACTCGGCTTCCATCATAATATCTCTCGTGGCCACTCGGGGAAAAAATAAAAATATTTTTAAAAAATCAATGCGTTGCGTTTACATTTGGGCATCCTGACTTAGTTATGACCTCGGAACATTAAGGACTTATACATAAAAAAAATTAAATATATAATACTAAAATTAAGAGTTCGAAAGTCTTTAACTGTCATATAGACTCACCGTCCTTTTCTATTCTTTTTCCGTGTCCTACTCTTAGTAATAAGCGGCGTGTTGTTATCATTATCAGCAACACTAACGTCATCATCCTCATCATCCTCCTCCTCCTCTGATTCAGCTTGACAATGCCATGATTTCAATTGGCTCACATGAGCTGCCGTACTAAAGAAATGCCCTTTCACTATCTCTTTTAACTGAGTCATTCTAAAGGTATCGCTTGGTAAAACGTCTGTAACTACCAAAGGTCCTCGATATCTTGGTTGCGTTTTGGTTGCTTCTCCAGTTGATTTAGGTAATCTTCTCATAACTACTATTTCTCTTCGTTCGAATGTTAAAGAATTGATTTTCTTCTTGTCATAATTTGCTTTACTTTTCATCTGCATATCTTCAATTCTCTTTCTAGCTTCATTCTGTAAGATTACTGGATCCTCCCATTCATTTGCGTCTTCGTTTGTAATCATCCTCATCAATCCATCGTTGAATTTTGGTGAATAACCGTGAAGCATTTCGAAAGGAGTTTTATTTGCAGTCTTATTTATCTTATTGTTTAAATTCCTTATTTGTTTTATCCCAATCCCTATGGTTCGGATTTTCCATATTCGTTTTAATCGTAGTCAAAATTGTTCGATTTGCTCTTTCCACCATTCTATTACCACTTGGATGTTGAGTTGAATTGAGCGTATGACTGATTCCATTATTTTCGCAGTACTCTCGAAATTCCTTCGCTGTGAAACATGTTCATCTATCGCTGATAATTTTTCTGGTAACCCAAAATCGTTTACAAAACTCTTCAATGCAACTAACACATACTTGGTTGCAGTACTTTTCATAGGATATAAACGTGTAAATCTTGTGAAATTATCAATTATTACAAATAATTCTGTATTTCCTATTGAACTTTTTACGAATGGTCCTAAATGATCTACATGTATGATTGCAAAAGGTCTTCTACCAGGTCTAATTGGATGCAGTACTCCTTGTTTCTTACCACTAGGCACTTTATTTACTAGGCAATCGAAATGTGACTCATAACATACCGTTTCATTCCTTTAAACCAGTATGACTCCTTGATTTTGGCAACAGTTCTATCTGCTGAAAAATGTCCCAAAAGATTGTGAAATTTTATTACAATACCTTTTCTCATCGACTTAGGTATGACGTATAGCAATGTTTCCTTTTCCCGATCTTTTACTTTACGAAACAATCGATTATTCTTCAAGACGTAATTTTCAGTTACATACCTCTCTGCATTCGTCCTATCATTTATCTTTTTCTTTGAAATCTTGATCAATTTGCGTAATTCTGGATCTGAATGACAAATCATAAGAATTTGTTCATCTATCGTTAGCGTTAAATAAACTTCCAAGTTAATCTCAATTATAGGGTCTAAGGTTTCTTCTGGCTCATCAACTGGCGATCAGCTCAATGCATGTACGTGACTCATTTTTTTACCTTGTCTGTGCTTTATTTCAAGATCGTATTCCTGGATCAGATTACTTCACCTTGCTATCTAAGGATTTGAACTAAAACTTGTCAGCCTGTAATTATCGTAAATTGAATTCTAATCAAAAATTGTCGAAGTCGTGTCAAGGTCCAAACTATAGCCATTAATTCTAATTTGCTTGAACGATAATTCTTTTCTGTTTCTGTAGTTTCTTTACTTACAGAATAAACTAAATGCCACTTTATCTTCACTTTTTTGCAACAGCATCCCTGCCAGCCCTTTGCTGCTCGCGTCTGTATGCACTTCTGTTTTTGCTTCCGGATTATATAACGCTAGTACTGGTTCGTTAGTTAAATGGTCTTTTAGAGTAGTGAATGCTTTTTGCTGATCTTCATTCCAATGAAATGTTTCATCTTCCTCGTCATTCTCGTTAACGGCTCAGCTTTCTCTGCATATTTCGGTACAAACCTTCTAAAAAACTTGTAAGATTTAAGAATTGTTTAACTTCATGTTCATTAATTGGTTTAGGAAAGTTTAATATGGCTCGTACTTTTCTTGGGCCAGGTTGGTAACCATTCGATTTTATTAGAAATCCCAAATACTCAACTTCACCTTTTCCAAATTCGCATTTTGTCAGTTTCAATGTCAGCTTTGCTTCTCTCAGTCTATCAAACACTTTTCTAAGTTTTTCTATCATTTCTTTCCAAGATTTAGCCGGAATTAATATGTCATCCAAATAGCATAACACTTCTTTATTAAGCAATGGACCTAAAACTTGATTCGTAAGTCTCTGAACTTCTGCAGGAGCATTAGTTAACCCAAAGATCATATGTTCAAACTGACCACTATCGTTTGGAGTGATGAAAACTGTTTTCAGTTAAAGGAATCTGTAGATATCCATGAGCTAAATCCAATGTAGTGAAAACTTTACATTCGCTAAGACATTCAAGAAGATCATCTATCTTAGGGAGTGGAAATTTATCTTGAACAGTTTGCGAATTCAACTTTTCGTAATCTACAACTAATCTTAGTTCACCTGTCCGTTTCCTTACGAGTAAAATTGGGCTAGCATACGGAGATCTTGTTTTAGTAACAATTCCATATTTCTTCCATTCATTTATTATCTTCTTTATAGAAGCACGCTCCTCGGCGTTGGTTTTATTAGACTTCATGCAAACAGGCTTACTCCCTTCAATTTCTTTAATATCCATCTTTGTTAAGTTTGTACACTCTAATTCCTCCATATTTAATACAAAACAATCTCGATGCTCATTTATCAAATCTAAAGCTTCCTGTTTTCTCTCCGGCATAATATTGTTATTAACTTTAGTTTCTTCTAAAGTAATCGGTCTCTTAAACTTTTTAATTTCATTTATTATCATTATTTCCTTTTGATTTGAATTTTCAGTTTTCTGATCTCGACTTGATTCACTAATTTTGCTACTTCTACCGATACACTGATTCTCTTTCAAAATTAATTTTCGATCACTGTAGTTAGTGACTGGTATCACTGTTTTCCCATGTATTACTTCCAATAATGACCGCAACTCCTCTTCTGTTCCACTTATTAAAACATAACCGTTATTTATTTCATCAGATTTAGCTTTCAAGAAATTAACCGTATTACTTTCTTAATTCGCGGAGTGTCTTTTTGTAACTGTGAAAATGGACAACCATTAGCATAGCGTATGTGCAAGGTATTACCTATTTTGGCGTATGCAGTCGAACATAGATTGATTTACCACAGGGGATTAATCAATCTATGTTCGACCAACTAATAAGTTGTATGGTTGCGTTTCATCTTCTACAATTAGAACTGTAATGTCATTTCCTTCCGCATTATCAATCTCTAAATTAACAGTTACTTTTCCCAGTGTTCTAGCGGCTGGCTTACTCTGGTTTCCAAAGCCAAACAATTCCTCCACATCAGATTTTATAATAAGATTCAGTTTCCTAGCCACAGACCATTTCAGTAAACACGAACTGGAACCCGTATCTATAGTTATTTTTTCTCCATTATTGATGCGAGCATATTTTAAATATACAGTGGGTGAAACACTCGAGTTCTGGTTCACGGATAAGCTATTTTTAACATTTGTTAAGTCAGAACTCTTAAACGTACACTTTTAAAAAGTACGACCCCTTTCATTACATTCCCTGCAAATAATTTCTTTTTTAGGTTGAGGATAATCCGTAGCTATATGTCCATAATGAAAACAACTGAAGCATTTCGACTCACCCTTTTCATTGCGAATACCAGAATTATTTTCTTTTCCTTTCGTCTATTTTATAAAATTTATCTCCCAAATTGTATTTATTATCAAAACTGTTTTTAAAACCCATTTTAAAATTACTAGCTATCTGCACAGAACCATTAACATTTCCTGGTCTTGAATATTGATTATAGGATGCCTCAGAAAATTTAGAACCAAATTTAGGCTTAAGTTTATGCCTAAAAGTTTTATTTTCTACTTGAAGTACTTTCATCCCTGCCCGAATATTTTCATATTCATCTAGTTTTTCAGCCAGCCATATTCATCAGTTTCTTCAGGATTAATGAATTTAGACCAGTCATCAATGAAATGATCTCGTATAGCAGCGGGGACCCTTTTCCTTAATTGGTCCGCAATAATAAGCTTTTTTGAAGAGTCAAAATCTGTTACATTTAATCCAGCAAGCCACTCTTTAAAATAATTTTTTAATTCAAACGTGAGGTCCCTCCACGTATTACACAACGTTTTAATATGATCAACGAACTTTTGCCGAAACTGTTCAGGGCTTAACTTAAATTTTCTCAATAGCAGTTGTTTAACGTGCTTATAGTCGTTAGCTTTTTCTTCTGGTTCACGGGAAATTAATTGAGATATTTTATAAGGCAATAGACCCAACAGCTGAGAAACCCAATTTTGTTCTTCCAACTCAATACGTCGTGCCTGTCTCTCAAATAAGACTTAATAAAAAATATTATATCACCTTCACTCAATTCATACTTATGCATTAATTTACTTATATCACAAAAATTACTTTTACTAACATTGGAAGGAACAGAATCATTTACATTGCTATTTCTGATTTCCGCTTCTACTTTCAACTTTTCGGGTTCAATGTTCTTTCTTTTTCTAAAATTTCCCACTTTTCCCTGTTTAAACGATTATTTATAATTAGCATTTGTTTACTAAATTCTTCGTTATGATTCTTACTATTCAAAATCATATCGCTTAAGCCCACAATTTTAATATCAGAAGGTACATCTACGTTCTAAGGCAGTTCCTTAAGTCACATTTCTTGTCCTTTGCCAAATAAGCCATCTTAGACTTAATTTTCAAATAATAATACAAAAATTATACTTAATTCTTTCCGTTTAATACTTAGACATAATATAAACAGTTTATAAATGCAAGTACCTTTTTACTTTCGTTTTTGGCGAGATTCCAAATTTTGGCTTAACGTATATTCAGGCAACACGTTTTTAAACCCTTGGTAAAAATCCTTGTCAATCGCACTTCTGAGATGTTAGGTACTTTCTTTAAAACCTCTGTACTTACGCAATAAATCATTTATTCGCGCATTATTTACAGATCATTGAAATAGTCCAACTAAAAATGCAAGATTACTATCCGCGCTCATAAACACGTTATCGTTCAACTCGGCTTCCATCAAAATAATCTCGTGTTGCCACTCGGAGAAATATAACATTAAAGAAAAAAATCAATGCGTTGTGCTTACACTACCATATCGAATATTTAAAAAAATACTCTGTACACTTTAAACATTAATTAAGCGTCGTCGAATTTGTTTCAAAAATGTGTAAATATCCTCTGTAAAACATAGGGAAAAACAAGGAGAGATTATTTTTTCACTTCTTAAGAGAAAAATATCTTTAAAGGACTCTTAGTAAAGGTATGTAATAGTAAAATTTATTAGCAATAAATCTGTATTGAAACTAGAAATGCTGCTGATTTTCTTTTAAAAAATACAAGACTTCCTATACCTGTCTCATGCAGATCGACTCCCCACGGTTTACTATCAGAAATGAACATTCAGTCAAGAAAGTCACTATTCAGTTATTTTTTGTCATTGAAGTAACAAAAACAAAAACGTTGCAAACAAATCAAAATATAATGATGCTTTTAGAAAACTGTGAAATTTCATTCACAATTGATTAACGATAGGTGAAAAATGGGAGAGTAAATTGTTTTGCCTTTAATAAACATGATCTTGACTAAGAATGGCTTGCCAAATAAAATGTGATAGAAGTGAAAAAAAAATTACATATAAAACTAGCTTTATGAATCAATGCAGTACTGCTTTCTGTAATAAAGTAAGTTTTCGGTGTCGACGTCAGAAACATCTTTAGTGGAGGCTCTAAAATTTCTGGATTGTTACACTATGGCATACAACATTGGTTCGATTATGCATATAACATTAAGATTTGATTTGCCAGATGTTGCCATTATATTTAACAGAAGGTCTTTATCTTCTGCATCGCATTATACATATCAATAATCAGAGTGCTACCATTCGACCAAGCATAAGATCTTTAGTTTACTTCTCAGGCTTAATCAATAAGTAACTGCTTAAGAAACAAAGCGATTCTAAAGCAATAAAGCATAATAAGCAGTTCTTAATGATGTTAAGCTTTATTTTCTTTTTCGATACTATATTGGACTGAAATGAAATAAATTAATTCTATTTAAAATACATCTAATTGATACTTTTTATGAATATTTGCATCGTTAGTGCACTTAAAAAAGATACTTCTAATGGCATATATTACTTGGCAGAAAACGTTTTGTTATTGTTTTCATTATATAAATACGTTCTCGTTTCAACATCAGTCGGGGGAATGGGAAATAACTGGAGCAATTTGGAATTTATTGATGTATACAGAAGTTATTAAAATTTTTCCCATCCATATGGATGGGACAGAATGATAAGACAAAACTGACTGCAAGCAAATCAGTGTTAATTGATGCAGATTGAACGTTAGCGTAAATGTAGAGAGAGAGTGCGTAGAGTGAAATATTAATTGAAGAAAGCAATACAGTTCAATGGCTGAAAGCACTTTTGTTAAAATAAAATCTATGTTAGTTACTATTGGCTTTCTTGTACTCTGTTAAAACTAATATTTATAGATATATATATATATAAGTAGATTCGTCTAAATAAAACAAGAACATTAAAAATTAAAAAATTTTCTGAAGAACAGGCAAATTAGTTTGCCTACAGAATATTGAGAGAAATAATCCTAAGAAAATAAATATAAAGTACTTAACATGCTATCAATTTAGATTTGTAAGAACATAATCGATGTTTCCTTTAATAGCATTGATTAATTCGCAGGTTAAATGAATAAAATTAAAATGGGACAAAGGGAAAAAATTTTATTTCTAAAATAGCTTATATATATATAAATTGAACCTTCAATACGACAACTGAACAGCAATTATACAAAGATTTTGTTACTGCTACAAAATGAGCTGATAAATATGATTTGACAGATTGCGCCGTCTTTAACAGTTTTTCTCCCCCCCCCCGTATAGCTTCAATGAAATGAAATGAAGTAAAACTTCTCGAGATGGAAAATGATTATCAGATTAAGACAGTAACTTGTTTTGACAGTTGTCAACCACAATTTTAAAAAGTGCATTTTAGATAGAACTTTTCTCCTTCCTAAAGCCATTTCTCTTTCTCTGTTTTACTTTTCTTGAAGTGGGTAAGATTTTCAAATCCTTTCTTTCTTTGGTTTTTTAAATTTTTCACGTCTCACCGATTTGTTTGCTTTCTTCTTCTTTTTTCAAAATTCTGGTTTTTATTCCTGAGGCATTTATTTTGTTTTACTTATCCTCCGCTTTAAAACGATATACTTATTCTTCTAAACATAACAATCTTTTGAGAGTGCAGTGAATAAGAAAAAAATGTTTATAATTCTACAGACTCTGCATTCAAAACTATTCTTTGTGCCTTCTGCTACCCTTATGTAAACACTCTAGGCTAACCACTGAGAGTGTTTTAAGTGAAATTTAAGATGTTTACGAAAGAATGTTTGAAATAAAAGTATTAGCATCATGTGAAAAAGTACTTAAGCGGTTTCTTCTTTTCTAACGTAAATTTCGGAGGATGAATTATTACTTGATTCTAAACCAACATCAGAAAGCTCAGGAAAGGTTTATGCTCTTCTGTTTAGAAACGATGGCCCATGATGAAGACAACTGAAAACTGATATTTGTGGCTCAGTAAACTGTGTACATTTGCAGCTCCATAAAAAAAAGTTTTTATCGGATATTTAGCAAATATTTTATTTCTAATTCAGTGTTTCCCAGACTTTTTAGCTTCGCTTCCCATATGCATATGGAATAAATCCTCTCACAGAGACTACCTCCATAAGAAAACTACCGTTAAATTGATCAATATTCCTTAGAATATAAATATTCATGAGTACAGAACACTGTCTCTCTTAAAGTTTCTTCAGAATTTTTCCTAATCGTCTGAAACACAACAAGAACAGTTTTAATAATACCGTATTTACTCTCAATTTAATAATACTAAGTAAATACGTTTTAAATTGTTTTCATTTTTAAAAAATTTCTTTTATTTGCTTACGCATAATAATTTAATATTTTGATTCCTAATACAGCATACCCCACAATATACATTCAAATATCCTTTCATCTGCACGGTAGAATAAGAAAAGAAGCATAAGAAATCTAAAATCAAGCACCTGTAAGAAACATTCGCCTTGGTACATGCCTACTATTTTCTAAATAATAATAATAATAATAATAACCAGTTAAGTTTCAAAGAGCAATTGATTCGCTTATGTAACCCAATGCTTTAAAAAAAAAACTAGTTATCAAGGCACTTCCTCGAATATTCTCTTCATTCAAAGAGAAAAAGATGAAAAAAGAATCAAATTCTCAGAAATTATATTAGCATTAAAAGACAGAAGAGACGTGTTGGGAGGATGAGCCAACTTAATACCTTTAAAAAGCTTAGAATAAATTACATTTATTGCCATTCTGACACTTTATGTCCTCATAATATGAATGCCGAATCTTAAATTAATATAGCTCATCTAGCATCTTTTGTTCAAGGATAAGGCCTCTGAGAAAAGAGGAGCATAAATTAAGAAGCTAGATCGGCAGAACGGAATCGTTTAAGCTACAATCCATAAAAATTAAGAAGGATCCCTTATTTTCAGTGAAATGAATGGCGCGCTGTAAAAGACCTTTTTTGAAGTAAGAAGATAAACAGTGTGCACGAACACATGCAGCTGAAGAAGGTGACCAAAATGCTCGTAACCATCCATCTGACAAAATTTCTTAATGTCTGAAGGCGAAAGCTATTAAACTGTCGGACGAAAAGTGGAGGACCGCCCGGAGCGTCGAAAAAAAAACGTGGGTGTGCCATTAAAATAATCTTCCCGTGTGAGTTCAACTGAAGGTTTCATGCTAGTATGCTAACAGTTCAATAATTCAACTAGTCTGCAGCTTACAACCGCCTCCGTTTTCTAAAACGGGTGACGACGGGTTGCTTGGGAATACCCCAAGCACTTAGGCCAGTGCCCTAAATTTAATTCTTATACGCATATTATTTCCTTTTTATCCCAAAAATATTATAAGAGATGTCACAAATAAAATTATCGACAGATTAACAGTTTATAAGGTATTTTCTCCCTCCTTTCGATGTGCCTTCGCGGTGTAACGGTTAGCACAGTCGACGCGTATTCGGCAGGTCCGTGGTTCGAGTCCTGGCGAGGGCACTGCTCATTTTTCATCTCTCCTGCTTCCAAAAAATCCTAATATCTTTACAGTGGCGCCCGAATAAAAAGGTGGTGGATGATGATTCTCCACCACCAGGATTTGGCGACTGGGTCCTCTAATCCCCATTCGGCCTTTAAAAGGGGAAGTATATAAGGTATTTCTCTCGCCTTCTTAGCATGCCTTCGTGGTGTAGTAGTGGTCAGCAACAAGTGTCTCTACAAGTTTTTATACAATCCTGAATATAATTTTATCATTTCTGAAGGAGTGAGTATATATACCTTCTTTATCTTTGCTTTATTTTCGTAACCGTTAGTTGTAGACATATATTTCCAGTTACAAAATTGTTTAATGAAGCGATTATTCATGTTTTTGCATTTTGAAGAGTAAAAAAGTCACTTGAATTAAAGACAGCTAACTTTTTATACGTTTCTCCTATCGTGTAGTTACATTTGTGCTGATTATAAAAGATAAAAAACGAAAAGTAGAAGTTTCAATTTCTTTAATAAAATTATCAGGCTATTTTTGTTAGAAGTTTGTTCATTATTAAGGATTGTTAGAAGTTTAGTTTGTTAGAAGTTTGTTCATTATTAAGGATTAAAATGTATTGACTGCAAGGAATTTTAAACATTCGTTTAAAGGAAAGTCTCTAAAATGTGTAGAATTTAGATGATTTAGTTCAGTTAATTAAAACGTTAGGTTAACCTTTTGCATTTCCTTCGATTACACTGTATTTTTTAACGAACCGAATTTAAATTTTTCTAATAAACTTACAGAGCTATTTTTTGACATTTTTTAAGTACTAAAGGTATTACAATAACTTTTGTTCACAAAGTGCGCTGTCTCATTTCAAAAATTAACTATAGAAATGTTTTTGTTTGCAAAATTTTTATTGGCAGTAATCGTGTTAGAAATGATAAATCAAAACTTTAGCCATAGTAATAAATTATAAAAAATATACATATTCAACATTAATATTATTTCATTAATTATGTAATTTATTCTGTAAACGAAAAGCTTCAAGAAAGCATACAAAGTAAAGAATTTGAAATCTGAGCTTGAAAATTTCCAGTAGGTAATTATAGTGCCATTAGGTGCGAATTAAAATTTCATCAAAATTCACTTACGGCGTGCAATTATTATATTCTAGAAAGATTTCTGGATGCATTTAGTTTGGGTAGGAAGAAAAAGGGGAACGAGAGGAATATTCAGAAGTTCGAAATAAAAGTAAAACTCTCCTTCCGAATTTCATTGCCAGTTTTTCTAGCACTTGTTATAAGCGAACAGCAAACAGAATTTCTGAAAAACGAAACGAAGAGAAGTGGGGTCAATAACACTGCGCAAAGAAGAAAAATTAAAAAGGTGAAAACCTAGAAAAGAAAATAAGAAGATGTAATTGCCCATTCCATATATTTCCCTTTCTAAACATTATTCTACTTAAATGTAAACGTATTCTTTACTTTCTTTTGTTTGTTCAGTCTTGGCAGTTGGCATAAACTATTTCTGGCATTTAAAAGTAATTTTCAGTTCTGGTTTCAGCTTCTAAGTTTCGCATTTTAAAACATGAGTTTTAGTAAATAAACGGAAAGCTTCCTATTTTTGAGTTTCTTTTCCTGATGATTTTCAGTGAAAATAATGGTAAAAGACAAAATTCTTTTTCATAGCGGCGAAAAGTTGAAATAACCAATTTTAAACAAAATCTCTTTTATCTTTATGTTTGAAAAGATTTCGAAAACTAAATTTACCAAAACTAAAAAAACAGTAGTTTGCCGAAAGCCTTTATTTCGAAAAAGAAAATATTTTCAAATACCTAAGGAGAGCTTTTTCTTTTCAGTAATGTAAAAGAATAATAATACTAGTCAATACTTGATCTAGATAATATTTTAATCAAAAAATGCAGTATTTAAGGAAAGCATTAATTCTTCAAATTCTATAATTCTAACAATTAATTAATTCTAATAATAATAAATTAAATTTTTTAAAAATATTATTCCGATTTAAATTTTACTTAGCAAATATTTTAAACTACAAACATCTGGAAAGATGAACTTTTAAGTACCTTATTATTGTTTATTCGTTTTTCCATCGCTGAAGGAAAAGGATAAACAAAGAATCTATTTCATGCATCATTCATCTCTCTGAACTGCTACTTTTACCATTTATAATGATAAGATTTAAAAGTATTTAGTAAAACACTTCTAAATCTGCTTACGAAATCTTCTGTTAAGTATCCTTCCGAAAGTCAAATCATACTCCTGAAACCCGAAAATACCTAAAAAATCTTTAGTTTAATTATTTTTTAGTTATACAGCTAATTATCTTTAGTTATGCAACTGACAACTGCAAGCAAAAGTGCACTAAGTCGAATTATAAAAAAATTATCTGGTTAAAAGTTTATTATGCATTCTCACCGAACTTTGACAAAAAACAAAACAAAACAAACAAACAAAAAAAAAAAAAAACTCTTCATTCGAAATTAAGTTTAACTTTCACGTTCCAAAAACATATTATTCAAACTGCCCTTACTTAATATAATACCTTAATCCAAGTATTATAACGTTAAAATAACAAGTTAATTAGGTTTTACATTATTTGATTTCATTGTGTTTAATTTTTCTGTAAGGTTTATGAAACAAAGAAATATTTTAGAAACAAAGTTTTCATTAAAAACTATTTGTACTATGAACATTATGCATATGACAAAGTGTCGGAGCTCTTGGAGCATGAATAATTACTCTTTATTTGTTAACTGATCCTTCTAAATTCATGCCAGTTAAAAAAAAAGTCTGATACGGATACCACATGGCTTCTATGTGTGGCCTATTAAATATTCTTTTTAGAACAACAATAAACTGATATTAAATATTGTTAGATATTGACAACAATAAACTTTATTAAATACTGTTATTTATTTATTGTTAGATTAACTACATATATAAACTGTTATTACATATATAGTAAGGTTTCGTTATATATATATAACAAGTTTATACGCGTTTGGTTTTGCTGACTGAAATAAAGAACGCGGAGGGGCATAGCTAGTTGTTATAGCAGTCTCATGTGCAAAATTTCAACGTTCTACGGCTAATTTTGTTTTCTTGCGCTATGCGAGATACATACATACATACGAACATAAAGAGGTTACGAAAAAATCCCCTCTGAATAATTTTTACAATCCATTTTGGAAAAAAGACTTCTTTATTCTGTCCGTAGGTCCAGGTATCACAAAGAAAAAAGAGAGAGAAGAAGAAGAAAGAAAAAAAAAAAAACCACGTTCAAATGGATTCAGGAACGATCAAAATGGACATTTCCGTTCAAATATGATACCCAAAATTTTTCGCGATTACAATACTTTCTTTATTTTGTTAAAAGGTAAAAATAAAAATTAATTTACTAGTTTTTACTGCAATTTGTAAACCTAAGTCATTTTAAAAGTGTTTACCCTTCTTTTATAAAAAATACTTAAAGAATACTAAGTCTAATTGCGGAAAGATGTGGGACGAAGTTTTGATTTGCGCTTGCTGAAGGAAAATTCTATTATAGAGAACGTTTCCATTGGTTTTGTTCAAAGTTAAGCTTTGTTTTAGATCGCCTACAGCTATTTATAGTTAAACTATACGTGTTCCAAAGAAATTTAGGTACAGTTCAAAAAAATAAAATATGGTAAACCCTTTCGTGACGACCACCTTTCTAAGACAACCATGCTTTAAAATGAACAGTATTCCTTAACATATAAAAAGTATTGAACATCACCTGCATAATACGGACACCTCTAAAGAAAGTCATAATCACTCGAGTGAGGAAAAGGGTTTGTATCTGGATCCGTCAATATAACCATCTTGCAATTTTTTTTTTGTTCCGTTCTACGAGTTCGTGGATTTGGAGAGATTGACTTGATGAAGAATCAAAACACAATCTATTCACAAGTATTTCACAGGACAGTTCTAAAGACACGTTTACAATTGTCGAAAAACTACGATAAACACGCTGAAGCAGCACAGCCTTGCGGCTATCAGGCTATAAAGGTGAAGACAGCTTCATGGCAAAACAATAAATCGCTCTCGGAGCTCAACACAATCAAAATACTCTTCACGATAAAACCTATGATACACCCGATGATGCACTACTACTCCGCGTACAGGCAGGTTTATATAGCTTTTGGTCTGCCTTCGAGAACATTCTGGGGTAAACCGTTAAGAATTAATTCTAGAATGTTCTCTCCCTCTCCATGGCATATCGCAAAATGTGCGATTTCGCGCCAAATCTGGCAACCCTGCCTCTCCTTGCCTTTTTGGCAACCCTAAACCCGCTTTGCAGGGAAGCTGTCTTACCGCAGCTGGGCATTTCATAACAATATTTATCTTTGAAAATTCCTTTATTTTAATTTACGCTGTTTATTATACGTTTACTAATCTGTTATTTTCGATCTGCCCTTCTCTTTATGATTTCGTATGTATAAGGACTCATTCGAGAGGAGGCTGCAAATTAAGTAATACAAACAATTTAGGATGGTTAATAAATAACTGTGTTTTTTTTAAGTGTAACTAATCATTATTATTTTGTAAGGAATTGTCTCCCCCTCCATGTGCCTTTGTAGTGCTATTGGAAGCATGTCCGGCTGGCAATCGAAAGATGTTCGAATCTCGGCGAGGGCATAGGTGATTTTTCCTGCTCTAAAATAAACCTAAGGTGGCGTCCGAACTAAAATGCGGTAGACGATAACTTGCCTCCACTTTGGTTTGGCGAATGAATCCTACCCATTCTCCAGTGGCCCTTTAAGTGGGAAAGAATGTAAATGGAAACACATCTGGCTGGAAATCGGGAAGTCTAGAGTTCAATCCCGTCTAGAGCATAGCTATTAATATCTTAATCATAATAATAGATAAGTTTGGGGTAACACAATAACAAACACTGTTATTAAATGCAGAGTTTGAAACAGAAACACCTGGAGAATATGGCACTCAAAATCTGAAGACAGTCTATGCATTTGTAGTTTTGAATTCGAAAGACTATTAAATTTTATTCGTAACAGCAAAGCATGAAGTTTGAATTTTTAACACTATTACTAGCTTCAAAAATTGAGAATTACCGGACATAAAATGCCAGATATATCATAATTCAAAAGAAATTCTGATATGTCCCACATCAACAGAAGGATTTGTTGGTGCACGTCTGACTAGCATATTTATCACCACCATGGCAGATCTTTTTGTTGTATCGTGGTATACAGTATCCAGAATCACACCTGCATACCTAGAAAAACGAACTTTAACTGCCGACGTAAGATAATGTTACCTGAGAAAGACGTTAACATGCTTGAATAAAATTCTCTTAAACACATCCACTTCTATAGGTGCTTGCAGGGAGTTTCACAGTGTTAATATTCATGGTTAGACAAGTATCAATTGAAAGCCATCGGTAATCAGTGTCCCTCTTAAACATTGTTTTCGGTGGTGTCAGGATCACAAAACTTCAGTAACTTGCAGTGAAAAAAGGTGTATTATTCAGGATAGGGCTAACTTCATCATTTTATCATTTCCTCGGGAAGTTCGTCTGAAAGCTACTTTACAGCCCTTTAAGGGGCATGCAATCCGGATTCGATCGTGAGCACTTAGTCGATAAACACTTGACTGAGGAGACACTTAGTCGACAGGACATTTAGTCAACACTTACATTTAGCTGACACCGACCTTTTGTCCACAATACATTTAGCCGGTAAGACAGTATCCTAAATGCCCTGTCGGCTAAATATCTTGTCGAAATGTCTACTTCGGTTAAATACCTCTGACAGCCTGTCGGCTAAATACCCTGTCAACTTACGGCCGCCGGCCAAGTGCCTAAAGGACGGCACATTTTAAAAATAGTTTTCGTCTCCTGTACCATGAAACTGAAGTGACGTAGCCACTGTTTTGCTAGACGAATGGGTAATTATACTTTTAATGCTTGAAAAAAAATTTACAATGCATCTTTTCCAAAAAGGTTTGCTGTAATACTGGCCTTAAAAAAAGAGCTGATATTATATTAACAGGTTATTTCATTTGTGGAATCATTTTAAAAACACTGGAATTTTTTTGCCTTCCCATTTCTTTCTGTTTCACTGAAGAATTTTAAAGAAATTGCTGCAGTTTTAAATACAAAGAAGAATTTGAATCTCGATATATTTAAATAATGAAATTTTTCCGTTACTTACCTTTCATTTGCTTTACGATTACTTTGTTTGGATCCAGCCAGTGCTGCAAAAGAAAGAAATTTTTTTACATGATAGTATAAATACACACTAACAGATATAAAATTTCATAACAGTATTTCATAAGAATTCAACTAAATACTTTTTTGACTTTATCGATATGAACATTAAAATCAGCATGTTTACCTAGGGGCGGATGACGTTGGTCTGATCCGAGTAGCCAACTTGCAGTGCAGGCACTTTTTGCAAGTTGGCCTTTGTTTGCCAACACAAAAGCGGTGCTTTGCACCTTTATGAAGTTTCATATGGAATGTTATGAATGAATATTACCATAAAGAATGCAACTTTCATCAAGACGCCGTGATGCCCATGTAAAGATCTAAGTGAATAGTAGCGACATGCATAAAGGTACCAGCATCATTATAAAATCGTCAAGGTGGCCAATTATGAAAATTCTTCACTCTTATACTATCGAGTAAAGATTTCGAACAAGTTATGAATTTGCGACAACGTTCAAAAACAGGGTTAAGCCGACGAGTTTAATACGTTTATCATTAGCTTATGCCCAAAACAACTATTAATATCGAAGCATGAGCTTGCGTTGTTTCACTTTAATGCATTGTTTTCCCTTTCATTCGAGTCTGTTACCATTCTGAAAAACGTAGATATTGTTGTTTCGTCTCTTATAAATTAACAAACTGAATTTTTCAAAATAAAAAAAAATTTTAATCTGATTGGTTTAAATAAAAATACATCTAATTCATGACCTATCTAATTAAAAGCATTAAATATTCTTACAGAATTCCGTCACATATTTTTTTCACTTTTTAAATGTGCAGAAGATGTATAACGTTTCTGCGTTAGTCTAAATTCGTATTTCTCTAATATTCTATAAAACGTTTTGCTCTTCCGCCTGGCCCATGTCTATTGATAATTGTTACTCATAAACCATATACTTTTGAAAGAAAAATCGGACCTCTTCCGTTTTTTTTTTTCTTTCTTTTTTTGAAATTTGTTTTCATTTTTCACTAATTTTACTTCTTCGTCTCTCTCCTTTTATTCCTTTCTTTCGTTTTTGAAGTGATATTGTGCTTTATTTATTCTTTCAATTCTTTTAAATTTTATTTATTTTTAATGTCATTAAACATTTTTCTTTCAAAGACTTTAATTGCTTTTTGTTGCATGACTTCTGCAATTACGATTGATGTTTCATTTGTTTTTAAACCATCGATTTCAGATAACAACTTAATGATGACGCCTTTCTGAATTCTGGCGCCTTCCTTCTTTTGTTAATTACAGCAAAACGGATGTTCATCAAAATTATCAGTTGGGTATATTTTAAAGTATTTTAATTCATATGAATTAGATGCATTATTAAAAAAGTAAAACAATGTTTTATTGTTAAGAAGTGAGTTTATTGTTTTTAATGGAATATATTAAAATTGAAAGGTAAATGAAAGATTTTATGCTTGTCTTATACTGATCTCAGGCCAGTAATGTTCTAAACGTCGCTTATACGAGAGGGCGCGTGGAAGAGAAATTAAGGGTTTTATGTTTCTCGTAGTGGCAACATTTGCCCAAGCTGCTTCTACATTCTTCCCGTTCTGCTTGTCCATCAGTTTTCGTAGTGTGATCGTATCTATATTTTTTTTCCTCCACAGGCAGGCCCAAGGGGCCGAAACTCCAAGGGTCGACCTTTTTCGTAATCAAATATCTAGCGATCACCGCAGTGGGAAATCTTATTGAAAAAAAAAGGATATATTAGTGTATACAAAGGCAATGCAGCAACAATGAAATGGTGGAAAACTTTCGTGTTACTAATCAATTAGGCCTCGGGAAGTCAAAGTATTGTACCAGCAAACAACTTAACGTTCCGCTAGCAACAGCGTGGAGCATTTATATAAACATCTGCAGTTCTGGCTTATAAATTTCACGTGGTATACGCGTTACAAACTATGGACAAGACGAAACGGAGACAGCTCTGTTTTGATTTGAAAGTATTGGCTGGAGGTGAATAATTTCGTAGGCAGGTTAGTGCTCATTGACGCAGCTACGTTATATTTACGTGACAAAGCGAGCAGGCATAATTTAAGATTCTGGAAGATGGAAAATTGGCATGCCACATTGGAATGTGAACGTGATTTTCCAAATGTAAACATTCTTGCCCCATAACTGACCGTAGAATATTTGGGCGCTTTTTCTTCATGCAGACTATCGTTACATTGTTCACCTACGTCCTACGTTGACATGCTATACTAGTGTTCGTTACTCGAGATGGAAGCTCAGGCACCCAACTCATTTTGCGTCAAGGCGGTCCTCCTCTTCATTGGCATAGATAAACATGCGATTATCTCAAACAGCAT
Source organism: Stegodyphus mimosarum (assembly GCA_000611955.2). Taxonomy (NCBI): domain Eukaryota; kingdom Metazoa; phylum Arthropoda; class Arachnida; order Araneae; family Eresidae; genus Stegodyphus; species Stegodyphus mimosarum. Next base: position 305,898 of record KK116125.1, read on the forward strand.
CTTCCAGAACTCTCGACTGGTTGTACTAATTAAATTTATGTGCCACTAAAGTTCTGACCTTCTAAGTTACTCGGCATAATATGTCACGATGTTTTCCTTTAGTGGTATATGAGGATCAGGTGATCGTATTCTCTCTTCCACAGGACTTAATAGCACTTAAAGCAGCGAAACTGCCAACATAGTTGAATCAAAACAGACAGTGTGGTTGACTCAATTGATCCAACTATGATGGCACACTTGTGGTAAAAAGTGGCATATCGTGTAGTCGTTTGCTATGTCACAAAGGACGCCTATAATGAACATCTGTGAATTTCCTCTGAAACCTGGAGATTTACTCTTTTATGCTATGCTTGTATTCGCGAAATAAATTCATTTCAGTAATTATTGGTACGCTTTCTTTTTATGCAATTTATTTTCAATTAGCCTGTAATAATACAGAAAAAAGTTACGGAAGGATAAGAGCCAGATAAGCAATATGTCAGTTTCATTCGGAAGACCTTAATCCTTGTTTAAATGACAATATTTGTCATATTTATGATAACTATTTATTCATTTTTACTAAAATGATGAATTCAGTTATAATTATTGGTGTTGATTTTGTCACTGCACAGCGAAATTAACTGCAGTGAAGTGCATTAAAAATTAAAATATTAGTTCTGCAGTATTAATCTTGCCTTATTTTGCGAAAAAGATTGAGTTAAAAATTGTAATAGTACATTCAAATCGAAATGCGTTGTTCTAATTATCACAAATATATTTTCGCTCAAAACTATAATTACAGCCTGATCCACTTAAACGTCGATTGGCAGACGAACGTGGGTGTTGGGAAATGACAGAAATAACAGAAAGAAAAGAGATTCTTGTGACGAATGGAACAATCAGAAATAGAAATTCTTTTCCCATCTGTCTGAATACAGTTCTAAGTGGGCGTTCGGATACGACAATCGCTTGACGTATGGCTCGTCTTTTTAGAATCATTTCCCAAAAGAAATTACTTTGCTTGTGGCGTAGGAGATTGCAAAATGACGATAATGGAATTTTTTTTTGCATAATTAATTTTTTTGGGGTAAAAGGAAGGGTTTCAAGGATTTTAAATATGAAAAATTCTTTTCTATCACATGTGTAGAGGAAGAACTTAGCCCATTTTCCGTCAATAATCTTCAACTTTGGAACTCGGAAACAGTTCGTTCAAGGATATTTTGTTAAAAACAATGTGTCAGTAAAATTAAAGTATTAAGAGAGAGAGAGAGAGATGATCATTTTAAAAAAATATACTTCACGTATGAATACTAAGGTTGTAAAACGCAATATGTGTTTGCACTTAAGTGGTTAACCTAGGTTGATTCCATGTCATTGGGCATGAATTCGATTGAGCAAATTATGGCTATCTGTTGTCTCTTCTACGCAGTAAATGAAGTCTTAGGTTCCGGCTCTAGAATTACTCAATCTAAACCTGGATGATATAGGCACAAGTCATGTCATCGTAACTAGGAGCACATGATCTTTAACCAAAGGACAAAATATTCCCCAAAAGCCTGATTATTGCCTAGGTGCACAAGGATTAGACCTAGAACTCTACAGTCTAAATTAAATCAACCCTACAGTTCAATCTATAAAATCAGCCTACTAGTTAATCATAATTTTGTTATTTCTTCAGAAAACGTGGCACATGCGCATTATAGGTCCGTGAAAGAACACTATGCCTAAGTCCCAAACTGTGTTCATGGGATCATGAATTCCATTTATGATTCTTCATAGATTGCTGGGATTTTACCAGGAGCAATTCTTCATTCAACCTTCGGTTCTAAATTTTTCATTCCAAGGCTCTACAGTGAAAATTGGTAAGCAGTGTGATTTTTACTTCCTTTTTTGGTTGCTTTAAGCATATGTTTTCTGAATGCTTTTCTTCATAGCTCTTGAAATAAACAGCTCATTTAAGAATAAAAAATTACGGAATTTTCCGGAGATACCTCAAATGGCTGTACTGAGCGTAAGCTTTCGAAGCTTCGATAAAGGTTTAATTCTTCCAATCACAGAACCCTTGCAAAGACAAAAGAGTGGCAAGACAATTGGAAGTTTAGGAAGCATTCACACGGCGGTCTAGCCATCACTATTATCAAAGTTCTAGGCGTAAAAATCGTTAATTCTCTTCATACCCGTGACGTGACCCCTTTTCACTGGCCAATCAAAGTTAATCGGTAGTAAATAACTCAGTGTTCCAGGATTCAAAGATCTAATAGTTACAGTCAGCTTCAGGAATTTGCTAACACTTTTTAAAATATTCAAAAGGTAAGCTTTATTAAAAATATTACATTTAATAATACTGAAATTAGTAATTAATAAATAATCGGATTAATATTTCATAGACAAATATGCATTTTAATTTTATATATTCATATTTAGGAAAGAGCTTATTATGTGTCAATCAAAATGTTTGTAAGTTATAGTATACTACTAATAAAACTACTCACTGTGCACGTCAAAAATTTCCCCCAAGTTACGCGGCGGCAAGAATAATTCACAATTGTCAGTGCTATCAATTAATTGTTTTAAAAAATTCGAAAGTAAACGGATTAATAGCAGATGTGAAAAAAATTATCAGATTATGAGTTACTTATTTGTGTAATTTAATTTTGAAATAAAATGCTTTGTGAATGATTAAAAATTAATTTCTACGTAACAATAAAAAATAATATAATATTTAAAAGTAAATATTTTACTTGAAATAGTCATTTTTTTGTCGTCAGAGACATTCTTAGCCGATTCTTTCCAAAATTTTTTAAACATAATTTTCGTTACGTTACACTACACTACATTACTATGAATATATCATATACTCGCCTTGGAGAGTATTACCGCTGCGCGAAATATAAGATCGTTAATTTATCTTTCAAGTAGGTCATTTATCTTCATATATTTTATTAATTTACCATTTTAAAGTATACTCAGTTCTCACAGTGCTACTTTTCGACAAAACACAATATCTAAAATATAGCTTCAGAATTAATCAATCTGTAATTACTTAGAAAACTGTGGAATTTTGGAGCAATAAATGCATTTCTCAATAATTTAAATTCTTAAATTTTTTATATTAATACATCTAACAGATTTTCTTAAATTTTTTATAATAATACATCTAACATATTATTTTTGTAGCATTATTGTAATTAATAAACGATTTTTTTCATATATTGTGATGTTTATCGATCTCAAAACATGTTTTCCGTAAAAAAAATATGTTTAAAATGTTTTTTAAAATAAAATAACTTATGCAAAAAGCGCGAAAAATGTAGTAACACAGTAATTTGGATATTCAGAAGTTTTATCGAAATTTTAGTAAATTAATGGCTTTACTTACTTTTTTTTAAAAAATAAAAGTATATCATAAGAGTTATTGCTTGCAATATGAAACCGTTTTTTAAGAAAATAGATTAGCAATTTCAAATATGAAATGAGTATAGATAACCGCTAAAGAATTAATGTTTTCAAAATTTAATTACAAAGCTCTTTAAAGATGCTAAAAGTATTAGTAGTATAAAAAAATTCGCTATGTTAAGGCTTTCAACTCTCTTTGATGCTATGAAGTGATATATATATAGGGCCTAATAATTAAACAACCTTAATATCAGAACCGCATTACAAGTCAGCAGTGAGGAATCAGAGTTTTATCCTGCGGAAATACTTAACAAAATACCGGATTAAGTGCTATGAAACTTGTAATGAGAAGAAAGATTTTCATAGAAAGTTAACCCTGAAACTGTCAGATGAGTCACAGGCTATATGGATTCAATCTCACAGAAGTGGCGTTCTCCCTGAAGTGGTGTTAAGATAATTAAAAATTCGGTTATGTCCCACTTCAGGTTTTCCCAGATGAAGCTGTTTTGAAAATTGCCCCATCTCAGCCTCCTACATAGAATAAATAAAGGTTTAAATGTTCGTCTTCTCATTCAAAATCCACTCTAAATGCGAAGGAACGCTATGATATGAATGTGAAGTATGTAGGAAGTGATGCCATATTAATACTTCACCTTTCAAACATCGTTTTCAGATACAGTTTATCTATAATTATAATCAAGGCTACAGTCACTGCCGTTGATAATTATCACTATGAACATGAAAGAAATTTTCTGGTTTCTCACTCTGAACACCTGCACAAAGTAGAAAAATGCCTCAACTGGCACGAATTTTGTTGCACCCCCAGCAAGCCTGAGGTGGGAAAGACTGAAATGAAAAATCAGGAAATTTTACATGAACAAGGGAAAATTACATTTACAAAATCTACGCAAAGCAAACATTATCTTACTAGTATAATATGATATTTGTAGCCGAATCTTTATTTAATATATTTGGATACGATGGATGAATTGTATTATCCTGAAAGTCAAATCAATGATTGAATCCAAAAACCTTCTTACTTGATGTGAAAACTAAGTCAAAGCATAATGGTTTAGGGCAGTTAAGCTGATTCTGGTGTAGTTATAAGGTATTTCTTTCGCCTTCTTCGCATGCCTTCGTAGTATAGTGGTCAGCACGCTGGACGCGTTTTCCAGAGGTTCGTGGTTCGAGTCCCGGCGAGGGCATTGCTCATTTTTCACATCTCCTCTTCTAAAATACCTAATGTCTCTAAAGTGACGCCCGAACTAAAAAAGGTGGTGGATGGCGATTTTCTAGCACCGGGATTTGGCGATTGGGTCCCCTAATCCCCAGTCGTCCTTTAAAGGGGGGAGTATATAAGGTATTTCTCCCGCCTTCTTCGCATGATTTCGTGGTCAGCACGTGGGCGCGTATTCCAGAGGTCTGTGGTTCGAGTCCCGGCGAGGGCATTGCTCATTTTTCATCTCTCCAGCTTCGAAATAACCTAATGACTCTACATAGTAAGCATAATGAATTCGCACAAATACATAAAACACTCTGAATGAAAAACCCGAAAATAACTTACTTAAATCCGAAATAATACTATTCAGAATGCAAAACGCGTTCAAGTTCTATTAAGGCAAAGATCCTAAGTGTACAATTCTAAATGTTTTACTTACGACTACTCTACAACTACCCTGAAGTTATCAAAACTTTTCTGTATTCTCAGGACTCGAACTGTTTTCAACATGTATGTTTGAAAGCAGGTCAAACCTTAATTTCTCCAATTAGAAGTACAGGAACCCTATGTCAGATCATCGGGACACCAGAAAGAAAAATAAATAAATAAAATAATAATGAAAAGAACGGGAAAAAAATCTGAACAGATTCAGATTTTTACATTCTACCAGAGAATTTTGTAAGGTTTTTATGTTCTCTTTGAGTCCCCAGTTTACGAATCTGTTCTTGGACTCAATTCTGCCAACACAACTTGTTTTCCCTCTTTAACTTTATTGTTAAGTTAAACTTTGTTTTTTTGCTACTTATGCCAAGTAAAATTCCACAGTAAACTCATAAAATTTTTAAAAGCGGGAAATTTTTAGAATTCCTTGTAGAATACGAAGTATTGTCAGATGCTTTTATATTTTTTAGTTTTCTTAACAAAATGATCTACACATTTCTTTTTTGCGTGTGGTTTTAACTTTATTACTAAGCAACACTTTCGCCACATAATATTCAACAGCAAAATCTCGAAATATTTAAGAACAGCATAGCTTTAAAATTCCGAATAGAATATTAAATGTTGCCATTTTTTATATTCAATATATTATTTCTTAAAAAATAACAAATGGCGACAGCATTTGGTTGCAAATCTCTTTACCTGAAAAGTGATACCTGCAAAAAAGTGAGAATAGAGATTAATATCACCTTTGTTGCTAAAAATAGTGAAATAATTTATCATTAAAATAACTGAATAATGAACACTTCACTTCAATGATACGTAAAGAGATAAATAAAATTTAGTGAATTATTAAATTAATGGTTAATATTTAAATAACAAGTGGGGTTGCTGCTGGAATTACAAATACAATCAAAAACTGAGAAACAGCTCAACTGGATTAACGGATGGCATGTGCGTATGAAAACAAGGAGAAAAGAATCCAACATTTTCTGACCTCGATAGCCTGCCAATATAATTTTAGTTGTCAAGCAGAATGTGACAATGAGAAAAAATTTCTGCAGAACCTGAGGTTAATTGAGAGCAAAGTAACACGTGAAAATTTTTGTTTCTCGTAGTTGATTACATCGTTCCAAAAAGTCTGCAGAAGGTCTTTCCCGCAGGAAGGCACTAGCATTGGAACGAAAAATTTGCCCGCTGTCATAAATTCATTGTACTTCCTGAAGAATAAGTCTTTGATATGAGAGTGGGGGGGGGGGGCTTTTTTTTTAAAAAAAAAGCTTTTCTTTTCTTAAAAGTCTCAACCTCCGTCCAAAAGTTTGCTTCTCAGGGAAAGCGAGGCATGCATTCAGAAGTTAGAAACGATTATTTATTTTATTTTATTAGTCAAATAAAATTTTCGAGAACAATAGAATTTTCTGCTGAAACTGTGGTTGAGTTACATAAAAAAGGAAGCCCGGCCCTCTTATTTAGGGCTTTAGCGCGCTCCGACTAGAATTACGGTTTATCTAGAAAATTAAGAACTATCAGAGCGGGGCTCCCTTCGCAATTTAAGCTCTGAACTGCACATAACTGGAGAAAGTAAGAAACGTGATATCTAGATACAAACGCCCAATGGAAAGTATTTTGGCAGACGAATGGAACAGTATTGAACATATCTATACGAAAAAATTAATTACCTCTATGCTGAAAGATATGAAAAGTTCGATTTTAGCCAAAAAAACATTCAATTAATTAAATATTCTGTCATTCGCATATTTTCGTTCTATATTGACGGTGCAGATTAAGTGTCTGAATACTTGTGTGAGCTCGTTTCTAGAATTTTTTGAATAAATGATTTTATTTTAAGAAAGGTTTTGAACGTTTTGCCCTCTTCCTTAACAAGCAGGTTTAGAAAGAGATAAACATATATATATATATATATGAGAAAAGAAAATGAAATAATTTCTTTAATACTACATAGTTGATGTTTTCTGCAAATAAATTTCAAAAGCACAAGTGTTAGAAAGCAAAAGTAAGCCGCTGTAAAAATGTTCGTTCAGCATACAAGTTCCGTAGAAGACCACAGCCACATTAACAAATTTATAGGGTTATTTAAAATACGTTAGAAAAGTGAACATGTAATATATTTCTCTACAATTTCGAATTCGACTATTCTTACGGTCTTATTCCATTTAATTTTTTATTCTTAAATAAAATGGAAAATATTTCGCTTTTTTTAATGTTATGTTCTTGCTTAAATCACATATATGTTTAAAGAACGAAAGAACATAAAAGAAAGTCTTCTTCTTCGAGTATACTAGTTGCTGTTTTATTGTGCAGTTATTCTTTTAAATTGGGAAAAAACTGTCGTGATAACAAAAGGATTTTTCTTTTTCCTTTTTCTGCCTAGCAACCAGAGAATTTCAAAGACTTTGCGTGGTGTTTATATTCTGCTTTTCGCTACAATAGTTGTTGCGAGGTAGTATTCTTTCCGATACTTTGTTACCATAAGTGTGTGATTTAAAATATGGTCTGAAGCATTGCTAAAAAGATATAAACAACATCTAATCCTAGGGCGTAAACTCAGCATGTAGCTAATAAACTCTTTTTTACGAGCGTTAGAGGGCGGCGGTGAAGCCAGCGGGACTAAAACTTTACTTTCTGGGTAGAGCTGGTCGATTCGCGGCATGGATGCTAAGGAACTCACCGCTGCGTCATCCTTGTTTAAAAAAATGAATAAACAAACAAAACAAAAAGTAAGTAAAAAAAGAAAAAGTATTTTTATGACCGTTAAAGCAGCTTACGCTGATGGCAACATCCTGCACCTTATAAGAGGAAATACGAAAGCCTTTGTTTTCGCCTACGGGGGAAAGATTTACCGAAGATTGCAAGGGTTTTAATAGATGAAATATTTGTCGGAGACAATGCATAATAAAGTAAATTCAAGGGCTGGCTCTTATCTTACCCTCTGTCCAGTCGCGTCTAAGAACCTCAGCCCGAAGTATGCAGTTTCCATCAAATTTAGATGTTTGTAGACGACGTCTAGGAGCTGCTGGCCCTTGGATGTTTCCTGAAAATGCAATAAAGAATTATTATTAAGAAACAATTAATCCAAATTGTAGTGCAGTGGAAAGTTATGCAATTATCAAATTTGTAATTGTAAATTAACGGAGCACACTGAATAAAGTGTTAAAATACAGTACAATTGATGGATACAGTGACATATTATGAATAATAAAAGGTAGCTTCAAATTCTCGAGTTTAAAAATCTGAATTATAATATTTTTTACATCAAATATTGCTATGCTGCGACTGCATTTAATAATCACGTGGTATGGGAAATAGCCAACTCAAAGACATTTTCCATTTCTTGATATCTTTGATTTATTTTTTAAAGTACTACAATACATTGCTTGTCAGAGTAACAAACAACACACACGTAATAAAGTAATTAGTTAAATAGCAAAATCCATTAATAAACAGCCTTTTCTAACATTATGTATTATTTACTGCCGCTACAGAATTTTGTTTTTGTAATATTATATTTGTTTATTATCATTTTAATGTATATGACTCAGAATGTAAAATAAAATTCTAGATTGCAAATTGCAAAGAATTTTGGAAGGGTATGTCTGAAAAGAAATAGATAAGGAGAAATAATTTCAGATATTCTTGCTGATATTATCACAATTATCCAAAAGATTTCTTAATTTGTAAACACATTTTTGTTCTACAAAAGAATATTAGTTCTGAAACACAAAAGGGATTAAAATGGAATATATAATTTATAACTTTGCTACATTTATTAAGAGCTAATATATTTTTCTATTACTTTAGTAATTTTTGTATATCTAGTGACTGAGCTAGGCTAATTTACTTATTACAACAAAACAGACGAGGGCTAGCTATCTTTGGATGGATGACTTTCTACCTTGAGGAAAGCATTTTATGGAAAATTGTCTCATAGTGCATAAAAATTGAATATCAGGGTCGCATTTGGAGAAAACTAAATATTATATTAGATATGACCGCAACACATTCGATATGAGAAAAATCCGGATAATTGGATTTTTTCCTCCTTTTCCTTCTTTTGACGGCCAGATATGTTTTCCTACATTGCAAATAGGAGAATATTGTTCTTTCGTTTATCGTATTTTATTTGATTTAAATGATATCTTTTGAAAAGAAAAATAAGTATTACTACTTTTTTCAAAAACCAATCGTTTTGACAAAGTGAAACAGTTTAATTACACTTAAGTTATGTAAACACACAACTGCTTTCTTTTTAAACCAAAATAAAGCAATCAAATTAATTTTCATTTACATAAGCCCTGAAATTAAATAAAACAAAAGCGTTTTTATTTTTACTGTATTAAAACTCAATAAAGATATAATTTTTTTTATTCATATGAAACAAAATCAGAACCCTTTCGATTCAATTAAAATCGTTAAACTTCTAAACTATTAGATTATTCAGATTATTAAACCTCTCGAAAAATAATCTCATCCAGGCTTGCTTTAGTTTGCCGACGATAAATAGAAGCATCTGCCAGTCAACGATATGTAAAATACTTTGTTTATCTTCGATATCATAGAAGAACGTTGCTCAGATTTGTCTAAATCAATAATTTTAAAAGCTATTTTACCTGGGCTTCTTAGTGAAATTTTCCAGCAGGTGTTATTTTATTCCATGAATTCCATAAATAAAAATATTTTTAATATTTTATAACAGGTCGATGACAAAATATCTAATTCAATGATGTTCTACACGCTATCGCCTGCAAATAAATAAATCTAAAAATCTAGTTGAGACTAAAATCTAGTTGTTATGATTAAATTATTACAAGCCGTTCCTATACCTACATTTTTCCAAATTTTGTTTTAACGGTAATATACTTTTTTTAGAAATTTGATATTTTGCTGTCTATATTTTATTAAATTCAAAAATAAACGATACTTTTAAACTGAAAATCCTTTGGAATTGACTTTCGGTTATTCATCAGCAAAGATATGAGTCAGTAACAGCATGATGAGTAGATTTCATGAGTTAGTAGCAGCTAATGTTACTTTTATTTAAGACTAAAAGCAAAATATTCATATTTTGTTTTGTATTTTTCATTGTTTTAAACTCTTGAACTCTTCTTTGAACAGTTAGAGTATTATCTGAAGTTTTCAGACTGCAATTTTCTGTTATTTTTTTCTCTTGATGTCTCAAATAAATCGAAATACAAATTTTTGGGAAATTTTTTTTGAAGAAAACCTTATTATCAACCATTTTTTACTAGCCCTGACCATCGTTTCTATACCGTTTGTTATAACTACTCATATCATTTACGTGTTTACATGCTTTGAATATATTCCACTGAACATACAAGGAAAAAAATTCTTCCCTTCCTTCAAATCGTACAACCAGGTGTGCCACCATTTTATTCTTGCTTTTTGAAGTAGCTCAATTTGTAATCATCCTGTTTTTTTTCCCTCTTAGAGCCTGCAGTTAGATTCTGATCGTAAAATATGAATCCGCTTAGCTCACTAAAATGGCTAATCTTATCAACACAGTCGTGTTTTGAATGAATATGCACGTTTCTTTTTATTTGGGATCGCTAATTTATATACATCGTCACTGAAAAAGAGTGCTTTCGTTAAAAAAATAAATAAAACTAAAGATGAAGTAAAATAGAAAATTTTAAAGAATGAGCTAAAGAAAAGGCAATGACATACAGTAAAATGAAAGCTAAAATGGATGCTTTTTATTATTCGAGAGTCTACATCTATTCAATAAATGATATAAATTTAATATAAAATATCTCAAGCAAAATCAGATTTTTAGTCATATTTGTGACTTTTTTACAACCTTCCCTGCGTTACAGATTTCTTTTTAATATCTGAAAGATTTTTTGATACTAGAAAAGTATAAAGTTTTTTTCTCCCATTTTTCGCTTTACGTTATAAGGTATTTCTCCTGCCTTCTTAGCATGCCTTCATGGTGTAGTGATCCGCACGCTCGGTGCGTATTCGAGAGGTCCGTCGTTCGAGTCCCGGCGAGGGCATTGCACATTTTTCATATCTCCTGCTTTCAAAAAATTCCTAATGTCTCTAAAGTGGCGCCCGAACTAAAAAAAGTGGTGGATGACGATTTTCCATCACCAGAATTTGGCGACTGGGTTCCTTGATCTCCAGTCGCCCTTTAAAAGGGAAGCATATAAGGTATTTCTCCCACCTCCTTAGCATGCCTTCATGGTGTAGTGGTCAGCACGCTCGGCGCGTATTCGAGAGGGCCGTAGTTCGAGTCCCGACGAGGGCATTGCTCATTTTTCACGTCTTCCGTTTCAAAAATAACCTAATGACTTTACAGCGTTAGGTTTTTGGTACCATTTAATTATCTGTCCTGACAAACTGCAGGTTTTCAGTGACATTACCATTATCACTACGGTATAAGATAATTAATTTATCATCCACGCGGTCTAGCAAATTTCAGGTTTGGACAGATTTTCCATTATTCTCGAGATAAGACCTTTAATTATGTGCCGAATTAACAGCATACATTGCTTAAGCATTCAACGATTTGAAATTAATATATGTACTTCACGATAATTTGTATTTTTCGATAATACAAGTACTAATTTATAGTGTTTAGTTGATATAATTTTTATTTCATAAATGTTATCATAATAACCCAAAAATATCGGTAAAACGCAATTTAAAATTACTTCCATAAACATTTGTACATTAGTGTAATTAACAAAATAAGTTTCAAGCGCTAGGTATGGCTGTGATTACGTATTCTGTCAATCTTAGGTCTAGGAATATAGTACATACGAATTAGATTACGACTTCCATTCTCCAAGCAGATCGTGCGGCGAACCAGAAACTCTTAAAGACATCGCTTTGTACACTGCACAAAAAAAAAAAAAAAAAAAAAAAAAAAGGACAGTTCTGTTTCCCGTTCTACTGGGCCGATTAACGAAATTCAAATTGCGTTTTTCATATCTCGTTAGCGTGACTTACGATATTATTAGATTTATATATAGCAATTGTCCTAACATAGGTATTTTGACACAAAGTCGGACTTTTTCTGAGATAACATACCATTTTTTTTCCATAATTTGATTCTATGACTCAAATTATGGCTAGACATTAAATTTTGCAATTTTTGGTGTGAAATTGATGGAGAAATTTAAAAATTATCTTGGCGGATTTTTTTCAGTTTGCGCCAGGAATAATTCACTCAGCGGAACTTCTTAATTTATAGCAAATTATTTTACTTTCCTTTATTTCATTGTCCACGAGCAGAAAAAAAAGTCATCGTTCACACTTTAATATAATTTTAACAGAGTGCGTAAACCACATTTTTGTTAATATCGCTTATAATAAAAACGTCAAATTTCAAAACGCGCCAAAATGCAAGTTCACGTATATCTCAGGAAATTTTGAGGGTATGCTTAGAAATACACCTAGTTTAAGATGATGCCTAAAGTTTGCAGGTTATATTAAAAAATGTTTTTCGAAAAATTAAAAAAAAAATCTAAAATATAAATTTTTAAAATAAATCATAAAAAATGGCGAATTTTATTTGGAATGAGCCTAAATTTCGAAATATGGAAGGAAGAATTAAATAAGTTTAATAAAAAAGAGATATTAATAAATATATACCAAATTCAATTAACATAGAGGAGCTAAAATTGAGAGGTAATTTTTTTAAAACTACTCGTGCAATTTTTACAAAATTTGGCTGTTTGGCATAATTTGAGTCGTAGAATCGAAATATGGAAAAAAATTGCCATGTCATTTCAGAAAAAGTCCGATTTTGTGTCAAAATACCTAAACTAGAACAATGCTATATATAAATCTATACATATCCTAAGTCGCGCTTTTAAGACATGAAAAACGCAAGTTGAATTTCGTCAATTGGCCCAGTAGAACGGGAGATATAGAACTTTTTTTTTCCAGTGTACAACTTTACACCCTGTGTTGTATACAGAGAGCAGAGAATGCTAGTAGTCTAACTCCGGAAGAAATTAAGTGGCAAAGCTTCATGTTGTAGAAAAAACTGCTCCTTAGTCTGTAACACCTTGAAGCATTCTACATCTCCTTTCTTATAAAATGATGCTTTCATACTGTCTTTTACAGATGGAGTGGAATGAGAATAACGCTAATGGAAATCTAGAGCAACATACTATAGACCCATTTTATAAACTATATCGCGTTAACGCTAGATATTATCGCTGTATATATTATTCTATGTACTTCTGTATTCAATCACAGTATTGATCAGAACACATTTAAGCTCCTTATTATAACATCAGATATTTTACCGCAGCATTGACAGTGTATTACTAAAACCATACTCTAAGCTAATAACTATTTTTAATTTACTATGTCAGTTAGTAGTTATCATGTCGAGAATTTAAGGATTTTGTTTTCGAACCGAGGATCTTCGAGCTGCATCAACTATGTGCTTGTGTACGCAAGCACGCTATAATTCTTTGCAGTAGGAATGCCATCCCTCAAACAATATTTGAAAATGACCCTTGTTAAATGACTTTTCCATTGCACTCAGCATCGTTTAAAGCTTCACGGTGACACAATGTGTTTAGAAAACTTCCTGTTTCAGGATTCCGATAGAAAACTGTACAACCCTTTTTCTTGAAACTGTAGAAAATGGGACTATTTTTTACTATTGAAATATTGTAATTTTTAATATTAATATTGTTTTTTTACTATTAAAATATTGTAATTTTTAATATTAATATTGTTATTTTTGAACCTCTAGAAGTTGAGATTATAGAACTGTTACTCTTGAAACCATGGAAGATGGGAATATAGAATCATTATTCTTGAAACAAATTCCAGCAGCGAAAGCCTGTTGCTCAACAGTCCTGCTCTCCACATTATGCAGCAAACAGAATAGGAGTTCATAAGCAAAAGAGTGCTGCATTACCTGCCGCACACTGATGCATTATATTCATTGACCTAAGCTAACCGAACTACACGCTATGAACTGCGGTGCTCTCTATAATGATAACTGTGACATGATATACATACTGTTGTTTTCTTATATGCTAATGAGCAGTTAGTGACATTGGCATCACTAAAGAGAATGACTGTTTTTGCACGACATTTGGTACGTCATGTATCTATTGTTACATAGACCCTCCTTTCAAGAAATATTTAGTGGACCAATCTTTTTGAAACATTCTAGATATTAAAATTTGGTAATCGAAGAACAAAAACTGTTGGTATGCTTTCTTTCCCCCTTTTTCTTTAAAATACAAAACTCTATATGTCAGTTTTACCTAAAGGGGGAAAAAAGTAGCCTAAACTTTTTTCTCATTCACGTATATGTCGTGAAAAAATTTGCGTTAATGTTTAGAGGATAATTGTGAAGATTTTTCACTCCTTTTTGTTAAACATTAACTCCAACATTAAGGATTCGTAATCCGTTCGTGCGCGACAAGAGATAATTTTCGTGCAAGTTCCACAATGCCCCAATGTATATAACTCCGAATGTTGGTAACTGCCCTTCACAATTATTGCCATTAGCAAACAATGAGCAGTAATAGGAAGGCGGGAAAAAAATAAAACTGTAACGCTTGCTTCGTGACGGAGTATAATTTCGAATACAGAGCCATAACGTGTTCTTCAACAAAGCCACAAGTTTCGTGTCACGACACATGTGTTACAAAAGCATAAAAATAAATAAGTAAAATATTACAATGATACACTTAAAAAGACGGAAAGGGGGGGAATGAAAAATGCGAGGCATGGTATATGTGATCTTCTCGTGACTGAATTTAACCAATAATTGACACAGCACGACCTTGGTGTTATTCTTCACCTGTTGTTAGAATCAGATCTGTATATTTTCCCTCAACATTTCCAAACAACCATAGATGCAGACAGCAAAGTTGCTGATTAGGCAGAATGAAAAAAAAAAAACCTATTTCAAAATACTCATATCATATTTTATATACAAGTCGTCCTCATAGAACATTTATTTATTTATTAAAGAAGCATGATTTTGTTTAGCGTACTTCTGCGGAATACTTCTAGGCTACAGAATTAAAACCATTAAGTGCAGAGCACTGTTTAAATGTTCTTTCTCCATAAGTTTGTAGAATCACAAAGAAAATACACTGGACAATTCCTGAGTCTAAAACCAATGAATATGAAGGCAATCAAAATATACCCAGTTAAAAGAAGGAACGTACTACAGTTGTAACCCGCGAAGAATGTGGTATAATATACGTTTTGTGTAGGAGAAATTTAAGCCTTTCCTTTTGCGCACAAATTAGATCTATGAAATTTTCCTAAATTCTATGTTTCCTATGTTTAGTACTTTCTTAGCAGAATAAAAATTAATTACATTTCTGGGTTTTTGAAGAAAAGTCTTCAAAAACTCAGAAATACCCAGATTTCATTTCTTTGCCATGAAGTCTACACTCACATTTTCTTTTACTAGCCAATGACCCGGCGATCACGGTAATGCTATAGAGTCGGCAAGAAAATTAACAAGATATTGGTATTCAGAAACATATTTCGAATCACATCTGAACGTTCTGTGGTTGATAAGTACATAATTCTAAAATTCGAAAAGATGATTGCTTTTAAGAAGAAGGTTTTACAGCATAGATTTCTTTATAAAAGGAAACAAAGTTTATTGTGTACATCAGCTCTAACTCTAGCATTCCTGTCCTTCATGGAATTGTCAATATATGTGTCAGCATTGTTGTTCAATTCTTATAAAATCTTCTGAAATGCGATACTGTATAGGAAAGATTACTATGTGAATTATGTTCAAAGAATAAGATAAATAAAAATAACTGCAAAATTTTTTAAAAAAGCTTCTGTTGAAGGCATATAAAATATGGCGTCAGAAATATTTTTTTAATAAATAAAATAAAAATGTAAACATTCATAGTAACTACCAGTTGGATATATTTTAAATTATATGTCTCCTTATAATTATATGCTGCGTGTAAATTATTAAAATATAATATTTAAACCTGAAGATGACCATCAACTGCCTCGGTGACCAGTGACCAAGGCGTTGACGATCATTGGTAGTCAATCAAAAAGTCACCGATGTGGAACGATGCAGTAAATTTAGGTAATATTTTAAATTGAAAGATTCTGATATCAGTGAAGGCTGTTAGTCATCAGTCACTGACAAACTGATGGGTTCTTAGAGTCAATCCGTAAGCAGAACCGGCTAGGCATTTTTGTCCGAAGAAAGCTCTACGGATGCCACCCGATGGTGACAAATATCCCTAACAGTTTTGCCCCCCCTAAATGCTGCTACCCAATGTTATCCTTAAATTATAAAAAAAATTAAAGCCTCTAATTTCTGCTGACCAGTGTCCCTCCTAAATTCTAAAAATTTTAGGATCCTTAAAATTCCCTGCTGGGCGCCTCCTAAATTATAACAATTTTGGCGGCCCAACGGCTCTGGCTGCGGCACTGTTCATAGGTAAGCGGTGGAGCAGTGTAGTAAGCTTAGATAAATTTTTAATTAAATCAAAGCACACTAATGCCTATTAAGGGTATTAGTCACCGGTCATCTGCAGATTGGCAATCATTTGTAGTCACTCCATAGGTCACAGGTGTGCTGTGGTGCAATAAATATGCATTTATTTTAAAATTTAAATTCAAATAAAGCACACAGGTCCCTGTTACTACAGTTTGACGGTCACTTGAGAATAATCCACAGGTCACCTCTGTTTGGGTCCACATGCTTCGATTTAATTTTAATTTTAAACCCATCACAAACTTTGTTACACCATGCTTTGCGTACCATATAAATATACAAATATATTGCGTACCATGCACCATATAAACATGGTGTAACAGGCCCACCAGCGGCCGAGCGGTAAAGACGCTGAATACTGGTAGTTCGGTCCGAGGTTCGAATCCCGCGAACGGGCTGGCTGCATGGGTGTTTTCGTGGTTTTCCCCATGTGTAACGTGTATACGAGCCAGTTTCCCTTAGAAAGTCCTCCACGAAGGCATCCCTCCCCTTAGGCAGATAGCCCTCGTGTGCTTTGCCATAATTGAATAACCTAACCCATCACAAACAAATTATGATGGGTTTTAAAAGCATGTTGATGCTGGTAAAAGCTGTTGGTTACCTGTAACCTATAATTGAACAGTCAGTGGGAGACAATACAGAAAATGCAGCAGCTCTTTCAATATAAAAATATACAGCATATAATATCAGTATATCTTCTGCTATCCGTATTAAATTAGTTGTTAATTAATTTTTATTTTAGATTTTTATTTAAAAAATTTCTGGAATGCCTTTGAAAAGGATTTTGGTCAAAGACACAATTATATAACATAATAACTTTAAATTAAATTGTTTTAATCTAATTTATTTAAACGCTTTCTTACAGATAAAAGAAAAGTACATTTCTAGACATAATTACATATTTGTTGGAATGTAACTTTGTAGTCTAGCTGAATACCGAAATTGAGAAAACCTCTTCCTCCCATAATTTAATCTTAGATTCACTTTGGCAGTTTCAGCTTATGTAAGTTATTTCATTACGATAAACACTCGTATCTGAACTAAATGAACTACCACTCAAAGGTTATGCTTCACGTACAGGTACAAAAAATGACTTGCAGTTCTGAATGATTTGTCAACCATTCATAAATGACACAACTTCTAAGTGAAGCTTAACTGACTCTTAATTCAGTAGTTCATGAGCATTTTAAGCAAATTACAGAAGAATAAGTTAGCACTGATAAGAAAAGAAGATTATATGGTTTTCCAATTCTTTCAAAAATACTTTAATAAGAGATACTTTGAAAAGTTTCTTGTTACACCATGCTTTGCGAATTGTACGTTATGTTTCCAAAGCTCTGTTTAAGTTTTAGGATTGGATGGAGAAGAAATTATGTGTTTTAAATTGCAAGAATTGTACTGAAAATGATTCCTAATTTTCTTATAAGTAATTGACATAAATCGTGGAAAACGCGTATTGTTAGAATGACTTTTCCTCTATACCAAGTAGCACAGTTTCCTCTATACTAGTTTACTTTAACTACAAGTGATGAACTTAGGCAGTCGTAGAACCCAATACCCGAATTTTCTCCAAAAAGAAATTCAGGTGTGCTCGTGAAAAATCTCCCTGTGAGTGGTTTGTTTTCAGTACTTGTTTACCTTCCTTAAATTTCTTCACATACCTAAGTACTTTGCTGTTGTCAATAATATCATGTCTGTAAATACCGTGAAACCTTCCTATATATCGGATAAACTATACCCTTCTTTCATCAGATAGACAACAGTGATACGTTGCTTGTACTTCGTATCCATTATTTACATGAAAAGAAGCAATGCATCACATACTTGGATAGAGGAATTACGTGAAAATTATGCTGTTGAACACTCTACCTCGAACACATGACTCGAGTTAGCGGTTTCTGCAAAACATTCCGGTTAATATTATTGAATGTTGATTTTCCTAAAAGAATATAAATGAACTGATGCTGCCGTTTTATTTTTGTTATTAAATTTCAGGCGCATCAGTGCCTGTACTCTCCCGTGCCATAAAAACCGCTGATTCTACAATGTTTTTGAAAAGAACATTTAGTAAATTGCATTTCAAAGTCGAAGCGATTAGTCGTCATTTGTTGTCCGGCATTATGTAATTCATGATTTCAACCAATATCTACTAAAATACAGTTATGAACACTACTGAACGTAGATGTTTTTACAAAGAATAACTAAATGTACCAGTTTTGTTGTTATCCAATCTCAAATACTTAGCTGTCATACAATAAGTGCACAAACCTGACAGTTTTTCTAACTAATGCATTTAAAATTTAGTATTTCGCCCAAGACCAAGTTATCAGTTATCATCTATTGTGAAGTATCACAAAACAACAGTCAAGTAAATTAGTAAGTCAAATACGTTAAAGCTGAGCACGAAGACAATTATGACCAGTCAAAGGTCCGCGATCAACAGCTTTATCACTAAGTATCTCGGGCGAAAGAAATATTCTTGTCGAGTTTTCTTGTCGAGTCCAAGCTTTTCTTCTAGAGGAGTATAACATCTCAAATTTAATACCATTCATCTGCATATTTGTAACTATAAGTTTTTTAGAGTGAAGAGTCATTGGAGGACTATGGTTAAATTTGTCGCCAAGATTCCAAAACTCTTATTCTCTAGATACCACGGTGTGCAAGCATGCATTTAAAAGAAAATTTCTGTTAATTAAATTATAATTTATATACAGATAAAACTTAAATTATAATTTTTATTTTATTTATTTTATTTTATTTTTTTTATTTAGATACACTTTTAGTTTTAAACGGAGCGCAAATATTTTATAACATGGCAGAAAATGTAAAGTGTTTTAATGAACTGCGAAGTTTAGTACTCTCATGATCCAACCTTTTGAGTTTCTAATGGAAAAAGTTCTCTAATTCTAGCTTAAGTCTCTAGTTCAGAATTCCAACTTTCAATTCAACAGAAATATTAAATATTTTTATAGTAATCTCAATTTTATACAATTGAAAGAAATATTTCAGTTATTAAGACGTTTTCGTTTTTTGTTCCTATAATGGCGTTAAATGTTGATTTTAATTGGAATAGAAAAATATATGAGAAAAATCTGTATTATATATGAAATTAACTGATTTTCGATGCGTTAAAACCTCAGTAGATTACTAACAGATTCTGAAATACACCTTAAACTACTCAATAAAATGTTAGTAATGCGCGATATAACAAACTACGGTTAGATTAGCAGCCTAAATAATGGCAAAACATATTTATGAATTTTTCTCTTCCTATGATACGTGAAAGATTATGAGATTAACGATTTTGCCCATGCAAAAAGCGTTCATTTTTAAGATGAAATTTTTAGATTTGAAATACGCGCTCGATGTGGTTCCAAATAGGCCTTAACATACAATAAATATTCATAGAACTAAAAACAAAATCTGTTTTCGGTACCACATGGTAGATCTTTCTGTTCTGAGATATGTAACATAGGGGCCTAGAAGCATCTTTCTTTTATTAGTGCCATTAGTGAACGGTAATATCGGAAATGTTTATAAAAATTATCAGCTGGATATATTAAAATTATTATTAAAAATAAAGTATAGATACGAATTACTGAGAAGTAAGTTCACTATTTTTAAATCTAAGAATTTTTAAGCAATTATAATTTAAAAAATAATTTAAAAATTATCGAATGGAAATACTCTGAGAACTCTTGCTTACTAAGCCAAATGAAAGGTAAATCAAAGACCTTATGTCTTCTGCGTTGGAAATACATTTGTCAAGTGATGTAGATGATTAATGCTCAGGTACCGTCATGTCACTTAATATAAACTAATGATAACCTAAAGGCCTCAAAAGCGAAATACACCGCTGTAGGTGATTGTAATGGTTAAAAAGAAATACCAGTTGAAATAGCATTCAGTTCCATGCATAACATTAAATGCACAATTTATATGCAAATGAAACTTTACACATGTAAATATGAATTCTGGATTAATTTTATTACATATATGTATGCGAAACAGACTGAACTTAAAAATATCAAAGCATACTTTTGAAATATCACTTATGCATAAAAAAAAAGACTTACAAAGTTTATCAACTACAACTTTTTTCAACAAAGTATTTCAATTCATGTAGTAGAGTAGGTTTATCACTGACTTTCCCACAGTGAAGAAGATCCATTTTTTTTACGCACACCCAAATGTTAGTTCGTACGCTGACAGTTTGCGGCTGTACAATTCTAATTAATTCTCATTCACGACGCAGTCCTATCGTCCGAGATAAGGTCAGACCTTGAAGCTCAACCGTGGGAAATGAAACGACATTACCCTTTCGACCACATAGCTAAACAGTACGTGATTGACTCGCCTAGAAACCCCAAGCAAGCCTGCTTACCCCTCTTCCCCTTCTGATTACTTCATCAGCCTTTCAATTCATGAAACGCCGGAGGAAACACTATTACGTGAAGCCTCGATTATCTAGTACATCGATTGAGAAATTTTCTTCTGTCATCAATGCTTTTTGCACTCTGAGACTTTTTTTTCGGGGTTAATGGATATCAGAATATCAGTTTGAAAGCATTTTTGTTCAAGACATTAGCGCTTTTGCAAAAATGTACTTCTTCTGAAATACATATAATAATCCTTTGCATTCTACAGAAAACGGACTCTATAACTGAAGATGGCTCTTAGAAACTGGGTTTAATACAAGGAATATTCAGATGTAATCAGTAATTTTTAAGCTTTGTTCTTGTACAGAGTTCAACGCAATAGATATAAGTTTGAACTTCCCAGCTATAGTGCTAGTGTCTCTTCCTGTCACTCCTGTTGGATATAATGAACACGTGGAGCAAAGATGTTGGTTCTTGACACGGTTCAACGTAACTGGGCGGCGAGTGTCAATATATCACAACAGTGTTGCGCAGCATGTCTTGGATTTTTAACTAATAAAAGTGTCATTCCATTGCAGATTTATTCGTCTCAGAGCTAAATATACTCCCTCCCAGATAAAAATCAGTTTGGAGGTGAGTGTCTCCCTCAGTTCGGAGTGTAGACTTGGTGCACGTCTTTTAAAGAAAATGGTGCAAGTTTTTAAAAAAAGGTTAGTGAAAATTGAATTGCATACATGTAGTAAAAAACATCAACCTATGAATACAAACATCAACCGATCAAGGCTGTTGTTAAGTCGACCGAAGAATCACCGTCAGATAAGTTGCTTAAAGCTTAAATTAAATGCTGCTAGTATGGAAACATTAGTTGAAGATCATTTATTATTTGGTAAGATTAGAAAGTAAGTCTAATTAGCAGGTTAGTGGCGCTGTGGAAGCATGGATCAATAAGCGATTATAAGGCTTTTAGACTTCTGGAATTAAGAAACTTTACAAGTATATTGGCAGTGACAGGTGACTACACATCAGTGTTTAAATAGCTTTACTGCAGAGCTTAAATTGCGCCGGAGCCCCGCTCCGGTACTTCTCAGTTTCTGAGGTAAATGGTGATTCTAGTCGGAGCGCATTGGAGTCCTAAATGAAAGAGTTCCGACACTTTTTTTATGTAAATGGAACACAGTTTCAGAGGGAGAAAGTTTATTTTATAAATAAATATGCTTTAAAAGTCGATTATAACTTTCGAATGCATGTCTGTTTTTTTTTTTTTCTTTTTCCTTTCTGGAAAAAAAACAGGCAGAGGTGTTAATACCTTTAAGGAAAGAAAATCCTCCACCCACGTGTCAAAGGCTTATTCTCCAAGTGCAATGAATTGACGAGAGCGGGTAAAATATTTTGTTCCCGAAAGTACAAAAATGATTACCTTGGTTCTGCACGTCCAGCGTTGGTGACCCCTCACTGCAGAGCTCCTGCAGACTTGAACTATGGAACCGAATACGAAGGGGAAAAATTTTCACTTGTACAAACCTTACATTTGTTCTTCTGTTGCTATCAGATAGGATTCGGGGGAAATATTTTTGCCCAGTTGTATTCTGTTGCTATCAGATGGGATTCGGGGGAAATATTTTTGCCCAGTTGTATTCTGTTTGACAGCTAGAATCATACAAACAGGGCATCGCGGTAAGTCTAATTAACAGGTTAGTGGCGCTGTGGAAGCATGGATCAATAAGCGATTATAAGGCTTTTAGTCTTCTGGAATTAAGAAACTTTCTGGACACGGGAACAAGTACATTGGCAGTGACAGGTGACTACACAGCTTAGGACTCTTCTCTGTTTGTTCTCGAAGCTACATTCCCCCATTAAAATCTCTTTCCATACCATATTGTTTCTATCATTCTCTCTGTTCTCATTAGCACCGCTTTAATGATTTTAATTTTATCAATCGGTATGCTAGGAAAATAATGGTTTTTGTTTCCCTCATCCCTTGAAATAGTGCGTGATACTGTATATTCAGTAGTATTCTGTAAAACTTAAATTAATGCAAAAACTTTATACGTCTTGAAGGCGATATTTTTCAGTCGCAACGCACAACTTCCACGCATAGTCATGAATTAGCAAAATTTTCCAGAGGGTTTACATAAAAAACGTATAGGGTAGTGTCTAAAATTTGGTTTAATTAAAGTAATAATAAAATTTATGCACATTTTTCTGGAAAGTATTTATTATGATTCTTTTACTAACAGCATTTTGACATTTATTCAGATAACTGAGCAAATGTTGTATAAAACTAAGTTACCATTAAATCCGAACACAATTTATTCATTCTTACAGCACTCATACATATTAACAGCTTGGTTACACATTTCACAATTCCATCATAACCTCTGTTGTTTCATTTTTGCTCTTTTATCTTTCATTTTACTATGTTCTTATACTGGATTTGATCAAGTCAGGAAATCTTTGTTAACATAAAATCATGTAACGTTTATCATTCCTACCTAACTTCATCCAAACTTACGCCGCGAGTGGGAGTCAATGCTACACTCTGATAGACACAGAAATTTCCTAGTTAACAAAAATAGTAATCTCCCCCATAGCCATGAATTAGCAAAATAAATCTTTGACTTGATTCCAAGCCACAGCAGTCCGAATCATTGCATTAAAATTTTTCCTCTTTTTTCCAAAAAGCAATAAGTGTTCTCTCTTTTCCACTTAAAACAATCTGAGAGCATTATTCGTGAATAATTTACATGTAATCACCCCAACGGATAATCCGTACAGAGATACTCGGGATTTTAGTGCGTTTAAACCCGAGAAAGCCCAACAGAGTTTTCTCCTGATTAAGAACATTGAATTCGGGTGAATATTAAAGGGAATGCAGACTTATGTGGATAACTTTCGGTCTGTATTTTACATTATAAAAAAGAAAAACAACGAAGAATATAAGTCGACAATTCAGAAAAAGTATAGAGGAATATTGTGTTTTATCTGTCAGGAACAGAACTAACAAATTTGCTAATTTCAGCGGCTTTAGCTGTTTGATCGTTTTAAGTCGATGCGAATTTTAGCGAAGGCTTAATTTTAGCCGCAACTCACCAAATTCGAATGAAAATGCCCGTTTGCCAGGAAATGAAGACATAACTCTCAGTATTATAATGGTTTTGCTTTCTTTCGCGTTCAGAAAGACCGAGATAGTTTGTTTGTGAGAGGTGAATTGTACGAACTTCTAGATAAAAAAACCTGGTTCAAATACTAGGGAACATTTGAAATGAAGTGGAAGACTTTTTAATCAATAAACAATTGGATTTTTCCGACCACCTAAAAATATTATTAGATGAAGTCATTAACTAGATTTTTTTTTCTGAATGCATGCCAGATCTTAAAACGCACTTTTTTTATCGAAAATTAATGGTTTTAATATGATGCCACCGATACATAAAAACATCCCCTAACTGCAAAAATCGGCAAGAAAATAAAACAGTAAAATACAAGAAATGGAAAAAATATTTATTACAATCTTTATGATTAAAGGCAGCAGCTCATCACTTTTATAGAGGAGCAAAATTCTGGTTATGCAGAATTATAATGATTTTGAACTGAATTAAAAATCGCATTACATATGGTTTTACTAATATCAGCTCACTTTTTGTTGGTAAATCTAAGCGGATAACTCTGAAATTGAAGATGTGGACTTCGTCCACTTTAAATTATGTATAAAACCATCGCTAGACTTTTAAACAAGCTAAAAGTTAAAGGATTGGGGAAAAAAAGACGGGAAAATATTACTCTACATAATTTTTCTAAAAGTTGATACTCAGAGAGAATTTTTGTCAAAATTTGGGAGAACGCTACTGTAGCATCGGCGTTCAATTCTGCTTCACTGCTGGCTCATGCTGGTTGGACATCAGCGTTTTATAGAAATGTTTATTGAACTGTTTCTGTTATCATCCTCTTGTATGAACTATTTTTTACAAAGCAGTCTACTTTTCTGTGTTCAACTTCAATTATATAGTTGTACTTTATTTATATATAATTTAATAAATTAAAATGTTCAGTTTGATTAATAACAGTTATTACTTTTCAAAATTTTCAATAGAAATTATGCATAAAATATAGCAATTTTAATATCTTTGCAACAAAAATTACATATATATGTAGACATATGCTAGTAATGTTAATATATTAAACGTTAATCATTATAATGAACTAAGTATTGTTAGTAATTCAGTAGCTGCAATAATATTTAAGATTTAATCAATGGAATGAGTGAGCTTTGTGGAAAGTTAATGCTATTAGCTTTTCAATATTAGGAAGAAAATTTGCTTGCCACAAGTCATAGGTCACTATGCTCGACAATTTTTCGGCAAGTCATTGTTATATCAAAAGCTAGCACACAGAAGCGAAGCTTCATTTCACTAAATATACTTATTAGAGATAAGGAATTCAAAAGGTTAAGCTATTTCGCGTATAATATATTGACAAAATTGGGGAAATTATGCCATACTACAAATATGTCATACATTTTTATTACAAAATTGTGGCTAGTAGATATTCTGTAGTATGCCTTTACTGAAGAATGCTTCCTGTACAATATAAACGCCCTAAAAATACTACTTTAAAGCATTCTGAAATTATCAGTTATTTGGCATTGCCAAATAACTCCAAAAAGCGTTCAGTACTGGTACATTGATACAACAACACGATATCAAAAGCACTAGATACTAGAAAATTGACACAACCACACGATTTCAAATATCGTATTGATACAAGCCAAGCGATCTCAAAAAACGTTCTATACTTACATACTGACGCAGCCACATGATCTCGCAGTGGTTACACACAATGGACATGAAGCCTGGATATTGGCACATTAACGCAATCGACATGATACATTGACGCAAGAGACAAGCGTTGACATAAAGGCTAAACTCTGATATACTGGACATTCACGCCATCAAACGGATGGTATTGCACATTGTTTCGAGCAATTTGGCATATTATAACTGCCATATGAATCTCAAAATGCCCTGGGCACCGACGACACAAGCTGTATAATCTCAAAAAGTGTTGGATATTGGCACATTGACGCAAGCCACATAACACATTGACACAATGTACACACAGCCAGATGATCTTACAAATCACAAAATTTGATGCAAAACCACTTAAACCGACTGATCTAAGCCACATGATTTCAAAACGTCTAAAAGTTATTAAAATCATATTTTTAGGTCAACTTACCACTGGTACACTGGCATTAAAACCCATATGCTTTCGTGAAACTGAAAACCTAAGTGTTACCATGCTAATCATGCTTTTTTCATTGGATTCAAACCAGTGGCACATTGACACTAAAACCCAAGTGACCTCAAGGTTAAAAAACAATCATTCGCCAGATAAATTTCTTTCCATTATCGTGGGAACGAATTATTTTTTACTTAATGAATGGACTGATTCTGCCCGAGAGGATCCGTTCATTCATGAATAATAACATTCAGGAGGCACATTTCCAAATTCCTTCCCCCTTTTACAGCACTTATTCTTCAGTTCTCCGATTGGGAGTCTTAAGTGACAAGCGGCGCAACAAACTAGTCGCCTAGTGACATATCTCTCTCAGATGAATATACTCGGAGGCGAGTCAGTAGAGAAAGGGTTCACCGGCCCAAGCAAGACGTTTTACTTACTTTCTCTTCCACCCTAAGGGTATTTTACCCCTAAGCATAATCAAAAGGTCGTCGTGCAAAGGTCAGGAAAGAGCATATACCGTACAAGGTTATGTCTGGCAGCAATTTCAACGACAAATTACTGGCTACTGATTTAATGTTTCGTGAGAGAATTGCTAATGGGAGTAGCGGGGTAAAAAAAAAACACTAGACTCATCCTAACGTTTTCTTTTTCTCGGCCTTCCTTCTCCCCATCTTTAGCTGCTTACTTCAAGCAACATGAGCGCGTCAAGAGGAAGTTCTGTATTGCACGGTTTGCAATGTAGCGGGTGTGTAAGCCAAATGACCAAGTACGCCATTTTTGGTTCATTTTTCCGTTGCTCGACTGATACATGATTCATTTTAAATGAAGAGCGTACTTCCAAAAGGCTGAAGTTATTTTTAGCTATTTAGAAACTTCTATATATTAGCGTAAAGTTTTACCGAGTTTTTCAGCCATGAGATCCACATACTCGCGATACATATACAATTACGATTTATTGCGACCTACTTTGGTACTTCTGCATAACAATGCCCCGTTATGAAGGTACTTGCCACCTTTATGCCATGGCTTCACTATGCAAATATGATTCAAGTGTTAATTCTGATTAATTAAACTAACAAAAATTCAGCTTATATAGCGGTGTCCTGGCTAAAGGTGCCAGTATCTTAACGATCGATGGTTTCTTCAAGTTAAAAACTGATCTTGAAGACTGCCGGCAATCTTTGAAAGGTTTCTCTCTTGGCAAACACTAGCCGACTTGCACCGGCCAGTATCCCGTTGAAAAGTTGCGTAACAATATTTTCATAACGGTATCTCGTCATAAAGGTGCAAGCACTTTTATAACGGGATACTATTATGAAGGTGTTTTCTTGCGTGCATAAGGTAACTCTGAAAAAAAATGCCGGAAAAAAGATTCCTACAAGAAAGTTGAGTAATAATGTATAAGCGGATGTAACTATTAAAATGATTGATAATTATAAGATAATTCGCACCCAAAAATAAATATATATAAATACACACACACTAAAAAAAAGGTACTTGTAGAAAAGTTTCGGAATGTATCCAAAATTGTGTCGTGACCACCAGTGAGTTTTGACCCCACTTTGAGGGCCATTTTCTTAATCTTTCCATTCTCAATTCATTATTCTCAATTCACTTTACGTTTTATTACCAAGCATTTATATTCCAAGCAAAGTCAGTTCACGGGTTAAGAAAGAAAGTTAAGAAATTTAATTTATCATTGTCATAAACAGCAAATTTCTAGTTTTTTTAAATGTTCCTTTCCGCACAGCGTGATTTTTTAAAATTTAATCTTTCAAATTAAAATTAT
Organism: Stegodyphus mimosarum; assembly: GCA_000611955.2. NCBI lineage: Eukaryota > Metazoa > Arthropoda > Arachnida > Araneae > Eresidae > Stegodyphus > Stegodyphus mimosarum. Next base: position 333,848 of record KK116125.1, read on the forward strand.
ACATTGCTTAATAAATCCAGCGATTTAAAAAGAATAAATACGTTTCTTAATAATCCATATCTCGATTTTTTAATAATTATTTCATTCCTTAATAATGTACCTAACTGATATAATTTATAGCATAGCTAATTAATAATTTTATAAATATTTACACAACTAGGGTTATAGAGTTATTAGGTTATTAAGCAGGAGACGTGAGAAATGTGCCGGGACTCGAACCTTGGATCTCTCGAGTGTCAAGTGTGCTTCCAGTTACATCATAAAGCCATTCGGAGAAGAGGTAGAAAATACTTTATGTACTCCTCCTTTTAAAGGGCGACTGGCGATAAGGGGACCCAATCGCCAAATTCCTGGTAGTGACGAATTATCGTCCACCACCTTTTAGTTCGAGCGCCACTGTTGAGTTATTAGGTTATTTTGAAGCAGAAGACGTGAAGAATGTGCCATGCCCTCGCCGGGACTCGAACCCTGGACCTCTCGAATACGCGTCGAGTGTGCTTCCTGCGAAGAGGGAGAAAATATCTTATAGGTAATTAGCAAAATATGCATCGCAAGTGATATATTCCTTATTCCAAATGAAATAATCATTTATGTGTCGCTTCAGAGAGTGTTAAACATTAAATTCCTTCCCCACCGTTTCTTCAAAAATGTGCGAATTTCTAATTTAAGATTCTCAAATTTTGAATCAAAGAAAAAATATATTTGCTGTTAGTCATTGAATAATAACAACAGTCAATGACGCAGTTAAAAAAAATTCTACTAGCATAACGTTTCGCCTGCACCCTCGCCTTCCGTACGTGGTTCTTTTGCTTAAGTGGTAACATATCCGCTTATCATCAGAGGTATATTCAAATCAGTCTAGGTCGCGCTTCTGGCGCGACAATTTTCAGTTAAAGTTTTCATGCGGAATCATAACTGGAGTCTAATAGTCTTAGCTTAATTTTCGCAGTTAGTTCTTTCATTAACAGCCAAACTTTGCAGTTCATTCTATTTATATTCAGGCAGTATTTTCAAGCGCTTTTCTTCTCGGGATTCTTGAATTTCCAGAGATGTTTTCGGACAAGTAATACACCTGTGAAATATTCTTGGTAGTATAGCCATTTGCTTTTAATCTATGTCTAATAAGTATTTGGATCTACAATAAGGTAATACTTCATTTGGAGAACATGAATCAAAAGCGACGAAGTGATGTCCAGCAAGAGGAGCTCACAACATATTTCAGTGAAAATAATTCTAGCGAAGTGTTTCAACGTGAACTGGGAGAGAAAAAACAGTATTGATTGTCTGTATCACTATTTACTAACAAGCATCACACGAAAAACCTTTCACATTTGTCAAACGGCAATTCGGGAGCGGTGAAAACTAGAAACTAAATGTAAAAACTATTAAAAATTCGGCGAAAATAAACAACAAAGTGAAAAACAAACGAAACGAACTTTCAGGCACGTTTTTCATTCATGCTGCATTTCCTTTCCTGGACTGCCGTTGCCTGGTTGGGAAAAAAAACAAAAAAAAAAAAAAAAAAAAACAGAAGTGATAAAAACAAAGTAGAAAAACATTTAAGGAAAGAAGAATAGATGGAAGTGGTCGGGACTTTTTGACATATATTCCCTGAAGACGGATGAACTGAGAAACACTGGGATTTTACCGTTTTTATGGAAACCACAAGCTACATGCTCCCACAGGGACCTTATAGTATATATTTGTTTCTTTCTAAGGATTTGGGACAGGATAGGCGGGATGCAAAAGAACGCAATTCCTTAAAAATTTATTTTTATCCCTGCTGGAGTCGAGGAGTATTGGATATCTATAAGTATTAATGATTTACGAAATTGCCGAAGCATATTTTAGTTCAAACCTAAAATATGTTGGATCTAGTACATTACAACACCCGATTAGACTTTGCTTAATTGTTCCTGTCAACGACTTATAACTTTGATAGTACTCTTTTTAACTTTAAATACATTAGAATAAAAGCAAAACAAAACAAAATATTTGAACAAAATAGTCAAAATCTGTCTTTGTAAATAATAACGAATTTCAGTGACAACTAAAGGCTTCTGTACTAATTCCAGAGGTTAGTACACTAACTACAATTCCAGTAACAGGTATACAGAATTAAATATTGAGTTTTGGGATTTCAGTCAAAAAGACGGCTAACATTAACTGAATAAAGAAATTCCACATTTGACAAGTGAATCAACTTTCCGCAGCAGGTGCAGTATTAGTTCTGTTCTGTGGTATAAGACAGCATGAATATAGATACTAAAAAATCGCTAGATTTCCACGGCTTAGCTTTCTTATCTATTGATTTGTAAAATATTATTGCATCTTCCCATGCATGTTCTTGTGGTATAAATACTTGGCACAATACAGTAATAAATCCTTAGCCCTAATTCCGGTTAAAGTAAATCCGACGTGTCACATTTTCTGAACCAAAAAGACTAATATTCTCTACACTGGAGCCCGAACTAAAATGTGGTCGATGACGATTCGTTACCATCTGGATGTGGTCGACTGGATCTCCTTCCTTTTCTCAGTCGCCGACAGAATGTAAGACATCATCGTATTCCCATACATGCTCTTGTGATACAAGTAGTTGGTGTATCCAGCTAGCATCTAGAAGATCCATGCTTCGAATACCAGCAAAGGCGCATTTGATTTTTCAAGCCTTTTTAGTCCAGAAAGCCTAATTATGTACAAAAACTGACTATTATATGTGACTTTCCCTTCCTCCTGTTAAATCATAATCAATTCTATATACTCTTGGAATGATATTAAAGTTAAAAAAACTGCAGACAATAGCATAATTTAAAACAAGACTGGTTAATTAATTAAAAGAAATACCTAATAATTCTTTTTTACTCTAAAAATGACTACTGTGATGCTCGAAGTCTTCAGAATCACTTAAGGTCTAAATATCCATTTTTTTCATATATACGTTTCCTTTCCTCATTTCGTATAAATATCTACTTTTTGATATTAGCCAAAAAGTCTATCAGCTCATCATTTTCTAAAAAATATTTACCCTTTTAACATTTCTTACAAATAAGTGTCCATTCACTATGTTGTGGCCTACCAGCGATCGGAGGTAAAAGCACTGTACACTGGTAATTCGATCTTAGTTAGAACCTCAGACAGCGGTCCGACGTTTGGGAGTTTTTATTCTTTTTCCCATGCGTGACGGAGCTGTAAGCTAGTTTCTCTTAAAAAGACTCCACAAAAGCATTTCTTTCCTTAGCCAGATATCCTTCATGTGATCTGACGTAACTTAAGTAATTCATTTACCATTTATGGCAACAGCCGCCGAGTGAATGCTGGTAGTTCGATCTGGGTTCGGTCCCAGGCAAAGAGGATGACCGCAAAATTGGTTTTCGCTGTTTTTCTGCACGCAACATGAATATGAATCTGTTTCAATTAGAAATTGATCCACGAAGATATCCTTCTTCTAGAGAGATAGTCCTCGTATGCTTTGCCATTTTCAAACAAAATAACATAACCATTTACCATGCACTCTAAATAACTATCTTTGCATTTCTGATAAACGGTAGCTAAAAACATCTGAAAATCGAAGTCTATTAGCCTCTGATCCCGTATTTCTACATTTTATTCCAGACTTTCCTGATTAATTTCAAATAATTTATATTTCTTAAATTGTTCTTTAACTTCTTTATATATTCTTTACATTTTTTTTTCAAATTTTAGTAACATTTCGAGTTTTTTGATTCTTTATCAATTACCGTATTCCTTCGATTGTAAGATACATCTAAGGAAAATACACATATAAACGAGATACCTCTTAAAACAACAAATTTTTACGAATTACTTATCCTTCTGAAGCAATAATTTTTTTACAAATTATTAATTTAAACAGATATACTATTGTATTAAAATAGAAAAGAATTTTTAAAAAATATTGGCTAAATATATTTTTGTATTTTATTTTTTAATCAGTTTTTTTTTGTAAATGATAATAATTATGGTTACTAAAATAAAGAAGCTCTTACAATCGAAATCATCCCGTTTTACATTAAATGCATAAACATAGATGGAATATCATAAATTTTCTCGAATTCGAATCTGAATAGTAGGCTTTCGAATCTCTCGAAATCTTCATATAAAAATAATAATAAAAAGGGGGAAAAACTTTTAGCTAGTATCGACAAGTTTTTAATTAGAGAAAAATTTTAAATGAACCTTTAATCGGAAATAAATCAATGAATACAGCGCTTAAAAATATACCTCTATTTATTAAAACGATACAGATGAAATTTACTAAATAGTACACATAAAACTCTAAAATTTTGAAATTTATTTTCTCTATAATATTTGATAAAAATATTTGATTAAAATTTTTTACAATTTCCAGAATTCTTTTCTATCAAAGCAAGAAGAGGGAAAATTAATTCAAGAATTAACGTATGTATACACTAAAGGATACTTATATACACATACGTTTGTAATTTCAGAATTCCGTATAGTAGCTGCATCTTTCCAAAGAAGTTGGCGTTTTCGTTTCCGGCATTCTCTGCCCATCCATTCGAAATCTCAATTCAAAATGAGCTGCTGGCGTAACTATGTTTCTTCGCAGGAAATATCAAGTTAGTAGATATAGCTTTCTAGATAACTCTTTGGCGCATATTGTCTGTCATATAACGAAAAAGTACTTTTATTTCTTAGATTAAAACAAGCCATTAGCCAAGAAACGCACTAAAATGGCGCTGGCAAGTGGTTTGAGTTTTGAAGAAGGCCTCACCTTAACACAGCAAATTTAAAATCGATTTGGTTTTTGTTGAGTTTGCTTTGACTAATGTTACGCACGGCAATAATGACTGCACATATATTACGCACCCATAACCTTAAATGACATGATTTCGTTCTTTCATGGATTATACTTTAACACCGTGATGGTGAGGGTTTCAGACCTTAATGGTTATACACTGAAAGCTTGAAAGAGCCCCGCGGTATGATTTAATATTTAAATTACGGTCTTTTGAAAGTTCTTTTGACCACAAGAGCCGAAAAGGCCAGAAATGACGGAAAATCTATTTTCTAGAAAAGAAAAAGTTCTTTCACACTTTTTTTTAAATGTAAAAGTTTAAAACTCTCCAGCTACTTTTAATTCAAATACGCTTAAAAAATGGCGCTTTGAAATACAGCTTTGAGAAAAGAGTTTTCTGTCGTACATGGTGTTAATATAGACTCAAAAATATTTCAATATGTACTTTCATGTATAGCAACAGCTTTCATAGCTCTAGATAACAAATTTTATAAAATGCTGTGAGAGTAGTTTTATATCATTATGTTAGAAATGACGTCTGATGATGTCAATTTTTGTCTCATTTATTCTGTGATGGAAACACAGAATAAATCAGTATTATTGTTTTGCGCTTTTAATGATACGTGGATTGAACGATGTTTTTGAATAGTATGTAGTATGAAACTGATAATAAATAACGTTTAAATATCAAAGCATTTGGGATAACAGTGTAAGAACATTGATTTGGATTTATTAAATATGGCAAAGCACGCGAGAGTTATTGGTCCAATGAGAACTATTACAGTAGCCTCATTTCAAATATTTATAAGCCTATATATATATATATATGCAAGATATAAGAAAACACGATGGCTACGTTAAGAAATGATTGGCAACTTCAAAATTGACTATTTTAAATATTATGTTCTCCCCTCCTAAGTTCATATGTTCTCCCAAATTGGAGATCTTTCCATGTTACATACCGCTGCTCGGTAAAGAGAATTAAAACTTAAAATTAACCAATCCCAGTTCTCCTGCCATGCAAAACCTCTCTATTGGTGCGCTTGATTGTTCCCCTTTGCTCCCGTGTTCATAAAAATTACTGTATTCAACTATGATTGAAAAGTAACTTGTTCCAAAGGTGTAAAAATAAAGATGGTGATTCTTCAAATTCAGTTTTGTTAGCTTAGTCTTCATGCTTCACCCTCAGCCATGATGACTGCCAGAAATTAAAGTATCGGGTTTCTTCTACGCATTAAAATATCACAAACACACATATATATACTTTCACTTTCAGCTTTTTTCGCTTTAGCGAAATGCTGTAAATAGCATTATATGATAAGGAGCGAAGTAGAGAAAAGGAAAATTCTCTACTACTCTCTTTTATCAACCGTTTTTCTTTCAACATCGAGGCAGAAAAATCCTATTTCGAATAAATATTTTCTAAATTTTTTTTCTTTTTTCTTTTTTTTTTTTTTTTTTTTTTTTTTTTTTTTTTTCAGTACCATGTTATCCAGCTTCATGGATGCAGATGTGTATGTATCAGCTCCATACGTCTGAAAAGCTACGGGAGTTTTCTTTGAGAATAACAAGGAAGTGTCACTGAATATACAGAGTTGCACTAAAGGAACGAAAACTGTTGACTTATCCGGGTTACGCATTCAAAGATAAAGTTATAAAATTCAATACAAATGTTTTTTTAACTTTTAGATCAACTGATATTTTAAAACTAAAGTGTTACGCGTTGATACGCAGAGAACTGAGGTCTTAAACAACAAAAACATGAATAAACCTTAAGATAACTATAAGGATGAAATTTAAGATTAGCACAATATTTATGTTACATAAATGTGAAAATTAGGATCTCAGTTATGGCAGAAGTAGATCTTCATTTCGCTGTGTAAACTCCACCCAATACAAATTATGGGGGAGACTGCTACCTAAAATGCATTCTTAATATTCATAAAATATACCGCTTTTAAGGCAATATGCATAAGACTAAAAATCTTTTAAGTTTGTGATGGAAATCTCAATATGCATTGTTATGAAACTCCTAGTTTTTATGAACTTTATGAAACTCCTTAGTTTCTGAAAAGTTCGGAGATATTTTGACATTTACCATCTGTATTTTTACTGTGCTTTTGACTATCAAATATATGTATTTATAAATCATTAATTTTGACAGATCTACTTTACATTTTATCATATTACCATATAAAACGATAAAATATGATGATATACTATATTGCTAACAATACACGTACGCATTAAAAATGTCTCAAGTTTATGATAGCAAAAGTGTGTCTAATGTCACATTTCCAACAAGCACTTATACAATTATTTGTATACATTTCATCTGTATACATCATTTCATCTGTATACATACATATCATTTGTATACATTCATTCATTAATAGGCATTGTTTAAACGATAATTTGCATAAAAACATTTATTTATTTTGTGACCTCGTTGAGTCTTATCCTACCGTGATATATTTTAATTTAGTCTTTTACTATTTTTTACTATCACCACAGTGATATGTAGGTATAAATGGTGAGAAATGCTACTGATTATCATCCTTAATCTAAGGCACTTCTTTAGATTACCGTGCATTTCTTACTCAATCCATTTTTTGTATTACCCGCGTTTTCTCAATGCCATACCGTATTTCTATTTGCGAAGAGATTCCGTTAATAGTTTATCCCATCATTTTTGTTATTCATAACACAGAAAGCATGTGTTTACCAAATGGCCATATTATCTTATTTCTCCCGCCTTCTTCGCATGCCTTTGTGGTGTAGTGGTCAGGCCGCTCGCCCGCGTATTCGAGAGGTCCGTGGTTCGAGTCCCGGCGAGGGCACTGCACATTTTTCATCACTCCAGCTTCCAAAACATCCTAATATCTCTACAAAATTAGAAGAAGGTACGGAAGATTGCACTTCCTACATAAGACATTAACGGATAAATTTTCGACAGTTTCGTTCTCAGTCGATTTTTGTTGGGATTAACTGAATTCTTGGAATGCGGCTCAATAATGTTTGTGTATTTTCTTAAGCAGTGGAGGCCAGTTTCTCTGTATTTGAGGAACAACTCGATATGTGCGTTTAGAACCTCAAGTCTTGCAATTATATGCATTCTAAATATCAAACCGTCTTTCTATGCTTTTTGAAGACAGAACAATACTGAAACTAAGCGTAAAACTATGCAACAATGAAAATCAAAATGTAATTTTTAGTATCATTTTCAAACATTCATATCCTTAGATTTTAAGGTTTAAATGTAATACAAATTAACGAGATCATCGCGGGCATTCATGCCAAGTACCAAGTTTAACAACTATACTATCAAGGGAAAATTAAATACAGAACTATAAATACATCAAGGAATGTGCGTTCAACAACAACAATAAAAATAACGATAATAATACATTTTACTAACTTTGTTGCAGAACGTAGGACATACAGGCCACATGTGAATCGTGGCTGTCAACCCGTTAATATAATGGAAGCTATAAAAAGTGCCTTATTTATTACTGACGATTAAAAGTTTCCTTTTAAGACTAGAAATAAGGTGATAAAATGTCGATATGCAAGAACATGTGATTTCCTTATTGCTTTAATTAGATTATTACTTATATTACATAGACATAAATTAACCCAGAATCATTAATAGCATTACACATCAGTATAATGCATAATCATTCAAAATATAATTCTGGAACAGACAAAAATAGAACGATCAGCATTTTCATAAATGAAAATAATATTTATGCCCATCCAATAAATTTCTAAGGTAGCTAAAATCTTCTGCCAACATTTTGCTCTAGTAAATAACTTTTAAGTTAGTACTATTCCTGAATATGCTATCAGGATCTAAAATACCAGAAATTTTTTTCTCAAACCAGAAAAATAAGTTGCATTAATTTCCTCAATGCTTCAGTCCAACTATACCAATCAACAGGATAGAAGAAATCAGCCGGCCATAATGACAAGTGCGATTAAGAAGAGTGTATAATGACAGACTTCTAAAAGAGGATGAACAATGTATGCTTCATTAGTTAAATTCACATACACGATTTATGAATATTTTCGGAGAAAATATTTGGGACTTTCTACTATTTCTACAAAATTTGCCACTGAAAACGAACTCATGAAATCTCTCTAAGAGCAAAAATGAACTATTTTCGAAATAACTGAGCAGTTTACCCAAAAGAACTATTCATAATCTTGCTGTAATAAAATTGTTTCAAGGCTCGCTTACAATTTCTTTAATACTCTGTATGTCCTGACATTGTGCTCCACAATCATATTTTATTTAAATGAAATTTAAACCCATTTTAAATCCTTTTCTTCGAAAGCTTATATCATAGTTTAAATTAAATACCTCCTTAATTCCTATCTGCAGTTCTTTCTAAACATTTAAATGTAAGTTGATATTTTATTTTTATTATTGATTTGACTGTATTTTATATTGTCATATATTGATTACATCATATTCTTTGAAAACATGCGAAACTTAAGAACTTCAACCTTTGATTTTCCGTATTCTATTTTCTTTTAATATGCTGCAAACTGCTTATTTTCTACACCTTGCCAAAAGCACAAAAATTGATGTTTTAAGAAAAATATGTTAAAGGTTTGGCACCCGTTTTGTTTTGAGATAAGCGAATTTACTATCGTGCAATAATTCTTCTACATTTGTATCGCAGAATACGAAATTTTTACTTCAGCCCAGAATAAAACATCAAAAAGTAACATTAAAAAAATGCGAGTAAGTGGAAAGACAAAAAAAAAACACTTTCGTGGTTTCGGTATTGAGTAGACTGCATACAATTTTGAATATTTTCCCTGATGGTAACACAATTTGAGCGTTCTTCCAAATTTTAAATTTTCCGAAAATGCTTTCTGCTTTTGACCTGGTGTAATATCCTGACCCCAGTACGTTTTCCATTTTGGCTACGCAAGTGGAATACTATAGGAAATTTAAGTAAATTCTCAATTTATCTTACTTTCTTTGTTTTAATATATACGTACCGTATAATTAATTTTTGTTTCTCATCGGATCTCTCAGAAATGGAAAAGAAAATTACAGTCTTTTTGAATTGGGTTACTCTCCTTTTACTTCTTAAGATTAATGGAAAATGGACTAACTTCCAACTTCTACATTTTTGGCAATTGTAATGTTAAAACTTTGTTTTTTTATTATCGGATTTTGTCCTTATTTGATAGCTAGAGATCCTTGTTTTCCTTGCTTAATGAAAATAATTGTCAGTCTTTTTAATTTCCTCTTAAATATCAGCTCTTGTTCTTAAAGTCATTTTCAGACTAAGATAGCAGTCGCTTTTCTTCGATAATTATGTGATATGTATACAAAAGGTGGTTACAATGAGCACTAAGGGACCGATAAAATTTCCATATTACATATAAGAATCACTCCTTGCATCCATTAAGGTTTAAATTTGTGCAGAAACATGAGTAAATGAGACCAGTACACTTTTCGTTCTTTTCAGTCATGGTCTGATTCTCGCCGTACTGTTGTAGACAAGTTTCACTATTTACTCAGGAAGGACAAATTTTAAACTAAACGCATTTAAATATAAATAAAAATAAGTAAATAAAATATATTGAAAATCAACTGACGCTTTAGAAAATAAAAAGAAGGGCAATAGAAAGTAAAGACACATATTTTCTCATATAAATTTAAGATAGTGGTCCCGGATTTTTTTGCAGTTAATATCCTGTTTTGAATATCACTCAGAACATAGGGAAAGTGGCCCACCTTATTGTTAAATGCATATTTCCAGTCAATGGTACAACGAATGTGTATCTTATACGTGATCTTTAAGGTAGCCTTAAGTAATGAGATGTGGCTAAATCGGGCGACAGGGATGATTTAATCGCATCAGCATGCCTATCTTCGCAGATGATAACGCACTGTATGCGGGAGATTGCTGATAACAATGTCGAATGTAACATCGCAGGAGAAATCTGTATAACTTCACATTTTATGGCATCTTTCAATTCTGATAAATCTTGTGGGTTCGACGTGTACACTTTAGATATCAGATAACTCTCAGAACCAAAAATCCTTTGGAACGGGTCGGGGGATTGCGTAGGCCAAAAACCTGCAACGTTATGGGAGATGTCTCTGTCTTGAAACGTTGTACACGTTGAAAACATATAATTTCAATAAAAGTTCCCCTCCTTCTCTCTTATATTGTCATTGGTCCTTCACAATGACCTTCTTTGCAAATGTTTTACGTCGGCAGTTTTTGTCATACGTGTATCGTTCCAATGAGATTAGTGGTTTTTCAGTGTGCTGATTGATCACTTAGCGCAGGAAAAAAGTGAGCGTTGCCATTCGAAATTTGGAAATTTTGTCACTGTACCGTAACCGTGACAGCTCTGTGCTTTAAATTACCCCAATCTCGAGTGCATACCTTCAGCTGACAATATCTGAAATTTCATTTCGATTGGCTGAGCGGATAGGCCCCTAGGGGTTCATATGCCCGAAGCTTTTTTATGACCACCCTATTTGTAATGAGAAATTGCTTCATTCTACTCTGATTTTACTTTATTAAGGCAAATTATTTTATTTTTATTAGCACTTGGTTCTACTAAAAACATGAGTTCATATTTTTAATGTTAAGGTATCAATATAAGTTATGATCGGTTTTAAATGATGGTTGCTTTAAAATTAAAAAGCCATCATACGTTACAATTGGCATTTTTAATTTTTACGAATGACTTTTTTCTTAATGCTAAATTTTATTTTGTACTAGAAATAAAAACAATTTTCCCTCTTCTAAAGCCCCAATACTTTTTCGGCTTCCGCCATGTTGTTTTTCTTTTGTTTCACCGCTTTGTGGTAGATTCGTTTTTTGTTAAGAATTGTTGTTTATTATTATCATTGAGCAGTGGCCAAAATTTTAAAATTTATTCTGAAGTAGACGATGTTTTTCCTGTTGAAAACTGTAATTTTTCATAATCACTCCATTTTTTTAAAAAATCTTTTTTGCATCTCTCATTGATATGAATGGAATTATCTTTTGGTCTTAATGCTTATAGACATACCAACCATTACAGGTAAAAAAAGAATTTTACAATATTACCTGTTTAAGAAGTAAATAAGAATATTATAAAATGTGTGGCCATAAATTTATGTTTATTAAGAATAAATATAAATTAGTGTAGAGTTCAGCCTATCAATGGCTTCGCCTTCTGAGAGTCACCCCAACCCTCATGAAGTTATCGTAACCCAACGAAAAGAACTACCTAGAGAAAAGCGAAAATTCCCAGCCGGGGGGGGGAATAATAATTTCGCGTGTCAAGTAACCGGTGCTAGTTCACGTGCCAAGAAACCAGTATCCGGGGCGACAGCTCGAAAAATTAGAAAAGGGATACATTGTCTCATGAAGCGTTAAAAATGCTTTCCATACATGACTTTTATTTTCCACGGAAGTGCGCCAGTAGCTACAAGTTGTGATCAAAATTTCCAGTCATCCTTGAAAACTGAAAAAGTATATTCCTTTGTATGTACAAATCTTGCTGCAAAAAGATTCCATTGCTGGACTTAGTTAAAAGATCGAAATACACGCTATCTGATTCCGATGAAAATACCACGCGCATCACGGACTACAGACAGGAAATCACTATTAAATGCTTTACCGGATTTAGAGCTGCCTGAGAAAAAGTGTTTAAGCGGATTATGCATTAAATATTCTCTGCACTGTAGCGCTGAGTTAGAGAATTTTTATGGAATTTTTCCACGATGAATGACCGCCGCGTAGTTGTTTCCTACGGTATTTGACGGGGGGGAGGAAGATGAGAAGAATTTTCTCTGAGCACATTTTTCCTTTTGCTAGACTAAAATGTTATGGAGAAATTTTCGTTTCATAAATAGTTAGTAAAAGCAGTGTCCTAAAAGAATTTGGCTTTGACGATCAGCAACTTTAATTAAACAACATTAAAAATTATTTAACATTAAGAAACGCGAATTGGTATAATTCTCTTCCAATTATTTATAACTGAAAGAGAAAATAATTGGAAAAGAAACATAAAAATTCTCATTTTTACATGTTTAACACAATATGTTATGTAGAAATGTATATTGTATTTTTATAAAACAATTTTGTTATGTTGTAGACTAGGTATTTTTTTAAAGCAGGAGATGTGAGAAAATGAGCAACGTCATCGCCGGGACTGGAACCACGGACCTCTGGAATACGCGCCCAGCGTGCTGACTACTACACCGCGAAGGCATGCTAAGAAGGCGGGAGAAATTTCTTATAATGTAAAAATGGGTATTAAATTTTTTCTCTGATTTAAAACAGTTTTATTTCAATAGTAAAATGTAAGTATTTAAACTAATAATAAGACTATTAAGACCTAACTATAATACAAAAAATAACAAGAGTAATAAACTAGCAAAACTAATAAGACCTAAATTTAGAAAGGAAAAGTAAGTACTGAGAAGAAAACATGGGCTGCTTTTTGCAGCAGAAAAATTATTCTCAAAGTGTTTTTCTGCTCGTCAACATATGTTTATTATTTTTGTTTTGATTTAGCTTCGACCTATGGCGGCGGTGCACTATATTATAAGAATGTACTTTTCTCAAATTTATTTGGGTAAAATAGTTAAAAAAATAACTAAACCTCATTTTAATACTTTAATAAATAAAATTATGCTTGAGAAAAATGCAAGAATTTTCAGATTTACGGCTGTTAAACTGAAAAAGAGAAAGCGAAGAAATATGCAGGAAGGAGAAATATGGGAGTAAATACGACATATATTTTTTGATTATTTATTTCGTATAACAGTAAAAGGCTACATCATTGAGTCTAATTTCATTAAAATTTTACTTTCTTTTTATCATTTTTATTTTGAAATTTTTCATTTATCACTTTCATTTCTTTTTCATTTTTTAAAAATGTTTTTCAAAATACTTTCTTTCTTGTCAGCAATTTTTTTAGGTTACTATGTACAAAGTCTACATTGGAAGTTCCTGGTACTTCTCAATATGCTATTTTACTTTTGCCAAGTCAAGACGTAGAAGTCTAATTGATGATGAAATTTATCAGTTATTAAGAGACTCATTTGATAAACAAGACATTCCACTCCAAAAAACAAGCAATAATGAAGATGACACATTAACTCATTACTGATATAATCAAGTCAAGAAATCTGATTCAACTGGGAAATTTCTTAAAATAATATGACGCTAAGAAACATTTTTAAAGTTACTTTAAAAAATTTCTATACATTTGCTGCAACATACACTTTTGCAGATTTTAAAACAGTTTTTATATTAAAAAAAGAAAAGAAGAAAAAGACTAGTATATTAGAATACGGTTTTCAAATTATGGTAAATGTACCTCAAATGGTACATTATATTAGTTTTGGTGGCGCGGTTTTTACACAAAAGATTTAAATAAATATTCAAAATTTATATAAAAGGCCACGTCTTTTGGTACATGTATTGGAACATGATAGTGTATATATTTTTCAATTGTATTCACGTGGTACAAAATTAAAAAAAATATGAGAATATTAAAGTACAGCACTAGAGCATTTAAAATTTCAAGAGGTGGGAAGGGCATATACCATTAAGAGCACGCAAAAATATCTTCATCATGCCACTCCAGAAAAGCTGCAGCTGGGCTGCAATGAAAGGTAAGGTGCAGGAAATGGTAAAAAAGCAGCAATAAACAATCTGTTGGTTTACGCAGCGAGCTATAAATACCTCTAAGCGCGTCCGTAGATTCAAATATTACGAGAATTTTTCAAACACATCTCGAATCGTCCACAACGGCAGATGTGCTCTGTTTGCAGCCCGGAACGCCTGCTCAGGTCTGTTCTGCTGCCAGAAGAACAAAAGAATTTCCATTTCAAGGTCAACGGACCTTGAAGAATGAACTATTTCACAAAACTCACTTTCCTATGTGAAAAAAATACCCTAACACAAACAGACTTCGGCTCGAAGTGTAAAGAAGGTAAGGAGAGGTTTTCGAAGAAAGTAAAAAATAGAAATTCGAAAGCAAATTTATTTATTTTGATATAAATACTTCGACAACAGCGCGTATTTTTATTTTATACGCATAGGTAAGCTAATATTTTTCCAAGAACACGTGAATTTCAACTTACAAGTATATATTTAAAGAGTTAATAGTCATTTCAAGTACACTTAAATAAATAAACAACCTTTGCATTTTTTTTTGTTCGCCACCCCTCCCAATCGCTTCTTATGCTTAAAAAAAACTATCTAAGAGCAACAAACTAAATGCTACGATTAGGAATAAATTATCGTGTATATGATTTTTCGCGCAATAACATTTCGGCAAAAATTCCTTTCCAAACAACGGGTAAACAATTCAGATTTTCTTTCAATTCCATCCTCTTCCCCTTTGATAATCTTTCACCCAAATCCCTCCCAAATCCCTGCCGTCACCCCCCGCGAAGTGAGAATCCTTCCGACAACACACGCTTCTCCCAAGATTGTTTTGCGATTTTCTGCTCGTTAAGATGCTCTCGGCTTTTTTTTTTTTTTTTCATCTACAACTTATTTGAATAAAATATTCTATTTAAGAATACAGCGTAAATAACAGTATTTTACATCGTCTTTATGTGATTATTACTAGAAATGAATAAGCATGTGCAATATTCTAAAATTTTAATTTATTTCATAACTACTCACTATTTAAAGCATTTTGACGGCTTCAAGGAATAGTTTAGGATTATACGATGCTTGTTTAACTCATTTAGTAACAATTACATGTTACGTTTGAACACTTTGAAAATGTCAAAGACGTAACTTTCTATTGAGGCAAAAATTCAAATTTTCGCAGTTCAAACGGTATTCTTAAAGAAAAGTCAGTTCTTATTCTGAAAAATTTCCATGGTGCAACTAAATGAATAGTTTTCCAGTTCGTTTCTAGATTATTCTGAATGCAGCTGCATAGTTTAAGGCAATGTATTGCTACAGCGTTATTAATTATGTGACTCGTAAGTTATGATTTGAAATTATTGTATAACCATGTACTTTTTATATTGGTTCTACTATCAGCAACCAAAAGTCCTCCCATATAATATAAATCTCGCAATATAAATAAAATCTGATAAAGAAAAAACTTTTTTTTTATCTGACATATATAAAAGGAGAATTCGAAAATAAAAGTATTCATAATTTACAGAAGAATGCAGGCGTGAATTTTATATTTTATGTTTTTCAAAAAATAATGACAAAAAGATCCTTTTTCAATTCTTGACAGCTCTTCTGACAATTAAAATTAAGATAAAAGCTAAAATATCTTTACAAATTGCTTTTTGCCCGACAAATTTAAGACAGCTCGAAATAATTTCTTAAGAACAGTACATGTAGAGATAATTAAAAATCTCCCATCATAATGCGATGTTTTAACTATCATAGCTATATTATATTAATTAATTATTGATAAATTATTAATTCTATCTCTAAAAAATTCGTTTCAGTGACTGACAAAAAGCATTTTTGAGTTTTATGCTGTATTACTTATCGATGTAAAATGCTATAACAAAAGTTTTAAATTAAGTTTGAATAGGCCGCTAGAAATGTTTAGCCAGAAAACAAGAAATAGTAGCTGACACCTCGCTAAAGAATCGAACTATGGACCTTCCACTGCTCGCTGGACATGATAAGCACTTCTACTATGCTAGCAGGTTCGAGGAAATGCAAGAATTTCTTACAATTTTACCTATAAAAAACGGCGTTTAAACAGAAAACTTTTTGTTACTTTATTTATGATAAATATTAAGTGTAATGGTTGCAAAGAATTCTAAAGTATCTTGGCATGCTTAATTTATGTTATTTAATGGAAATATAATTTTATGTAAATTAGAGAACCTGAAAATTTGTATCTAGTTTTTAAAACAGGTAAATAATGTTAACAAAAATCTTCATATACTAACGGAGACTTGAAACAAAACCATCTGCAATAAATATAGTATGAAAATTTAAGATATTATTTTTCATTGAAGCAACACGCAAAATCAGAATAACGGTATACTTCAACTCTGCGTTATAATTTACGCAAAGTTTAGGTTATTTCGACGTTATCAAGCCCTGTTTAAGAAAGCATAAAACTAGCAATTCGTAAATTAGTTAGTTTATTCGTAATCGGAGAATATAAATATATTAAAGAAAGCCTTCAAATGGATTTATTAATTTTTGATATAAAGAGTCATTATTTTAAACACATGACAGAATTGAAAATGAAAAAGACTTAAGCAGTGACATTTTTCTTGTGAAATACAACGAAAAATTATAAAAATTATTCAAATACTCGAAAACTGCTCTAAAATTCCTCTAAAATTCGCAAGAGAACTTATTAACCAAGTACAGTATTTTTTAAACCATTAATTGTTAAAATAATAATCTGATTTGCTGAGTGTAATGGTCGGATGGCAAGGAAAAAGAAAATTCAAAGCTAGAGAAAGAAAAGAAATTTCCTTTTTCAAAATCTAGGAGAAATAAGAATTCTAAATACAGGAATAAGGCATTATTTGTTGAAGACTCGAAAAAGGATTTCAAAAACTAAAATTAATTTAAAGAATAGTACATAGTTAAGGAAGAGGATACTTTTCTGTTATCGAGACCGGATTCGGAAATACTATATATGTATGTGCGTACATACACATACACATACACACACGGCCATACATAAGTGCATTTCTGAATCCGTTCCCAATAACAGAAGAATACCAGGAAGAGATATCCCAGTGAAACCGTATTCTTGTTTATCGATGGCGCATTGGATCAATAGCAAGAAATTCAAGTCTTAGAGTACAACATAAACAGTTAAACTCGTAAAATTGTAAAACAATTCCAAATTCTACCGGGGGAAGGAAAACTCAGCGAGATGTTTATGAATGTGCGACTTTGCTTACTACTTAATTAATTCAAAATACTCGAAAGACCTTTTCACAGTTCAGATAAAGAAAACCTACAGAATATATTTCGCAGAAAAGTGGAATATAAAATTCAAAAATACATATTTGGAAGAACAAATGAAGTTAGCAACACAAAATAAGCAGGGAAAAATTAGGTTACAAATTACAAAATATTTAATTGAATCACTAGTGAAAGGATTAAATCACGTTTTAAAAGTTTTTAAAAAAAATCAACAAAATTTCGGAAATTTTTCAGATGTATGATTTATGATTTGTATTTGATAAAACAGTAACTGTCCGATTATTTCTGTAACATAATTTTTCTTTCTAAAATCTTTTCTTGGAAACCTATTTCGTGCGAAAATTAAGCTAGATGAAGGCATAAATTACAGCACTGATTTCTAATTCAAACTGCATGCGAGCCGCATGCACAATCTGGAAACAAGTGAGGGGGCAGAATTTTTTTTTACAATACGAAAAAAAGGTTTAGCAATATATATATATATATTGCTAAACCTTTTTATATTTACACATACACATATATATGTATATATGTATAGGAAAGGAATTTAAAACCTAGAAAAAGCCGTTAAAATATTTGCAGAAACCTATCTTATTTCCAGAAACACTTGCAAAAGGAATAATCTTAAGCAAATTAGAAATTACGAACTAAAAAAAAAAAAAAAACAGAAATAATGGGAAAAATTTGAGTATAAAAACTTCTTTGTTAATCTCCTCTGTTCAAAGCTTCAAAAAAGTGGAAATAAATTTTGTTGATATAAATAATGACAACTTAACTTCTTTCTGTTATTTATGAAATTTTCAAATTTTCTCCTGCGCATTAATAAAAATAATGCTTGTTGCAAATAATTATAAACTTTATATTTCTTACTGCCGTTTGACACTTGATGATAATATACTCCGATAAAGATGTAGCCTTGTAGAAAAATTATTAGAAATTATCTTCATCACAGAGTGCAGATGCTAGTCTTACTGTATTTCACTTCGGTTTCTGTGGATTGAATTTCTTTTTCACCATCAGATTTCTCCTAGGTGTTACATTGTTTCTTAGCAATAAATTAAACTGTCTCAGGGTTAAGAAAAGTAAATATAACTCACCCGAAAACTCAATTCTTCCTTCCGACATAAATAAATATTGCAAATAAATGCAAATTAGCAGGTACTATTTAGCATAAAATTTCTCAGATAGAATACACTTCCCACGAATCGTTTATGTAGAAAGGACGAAATTGGCCAATTTATTACTTAATTGCAAGAACAAGAAATCCCTGCCAACCTTAAACACGCTTCTGCCATTATTTTTTTCGTCATTGTAACCCACATGGATCACTCAAAGTAAGCCAAGGTGAAAGGAAATTAGCTAAAATGAAAATTTAAAAAAGTAAGAATAAAAGATTATTGAAACAATTTAAATTAAAGACAGACAAAACAGAAGGGGGGAAGGAGAGAGAGTTTTAATGCAAGCAGGTCTTGACAGAACTAATTGCCCTACAAATGTGAACAAGGATTCAGCATTAAAATGAAAATCGAATAGTCGTGAAAACTTTGTAACACGGCCTCCACACCAATCACTTTACATAATCAAGCTTTTCAACAGCTTCTCATCGCTCAAATACCCTTAAAGGTGGGGAAAAAAATTAAAATCTTGAGCCGATATATCAAAGAATAACTAGCTTAAAACCACCCACGTCTAAAAAAAAAAAAGAAGTGGTAGAATGGAAAGAGAAAATAAAGAACATGAACTGGTTCTGCTAATGGTTCTTAGTGGCGTTTCCAACAAAAACTGGAGACGGGGGTGCATGGGGGTGAAGTTGGCCATTAGTATGATAAAGCAAAGAAGCAATTTTTGTCGGAAGGTTCTTTCTTTATTTATTGATCACCAGTTAAAAACCACGCTTCCACTAAGACCATAAATGAGAAGTGCTTGCAACAAATACCCAAAATGGATCAAAAATCCAATTATCCACAGTTCAATCATCGCGAACTTAAGTGCTTTGCTAAGCTTTCAACCTGCTTGCATTTGAGATAGAAGATGATGTAGTCAACACTTCACATTAAAAAAAAAGTGTGATGCAGCCCTTTTATCTACAGGCGATAAATGAAAAAGCAGGTGTGAATTCGTTATAATCGAAATAAGCAAGCATTTTAATTAGTTATAAAGTGATTTAATTTAAACTAATTTTTAAATTAAAAATTAATAATTTAGATAAAGTATGAAAAATACGGTCAAAATTAGGCAAAAATGTAATCTTAGGTTGGCATAAATATGAAATTCCAACTCCTTCAAGAGCATAAAAATTAGCAGAAACTTGTTACACCTGCAGAAGGAAGACCAATGACTGATCACCCTCAAAATCGATACAGCCAACATAAGTTCGAAATCTGTGCTGAACTAAAGTTACTTTTCCGGAAAATAATAATAATGATAATAAAACAAAAAGAATCTGAAAGCTTTCAGATTTTATATTACATTCAAAGGGGCCTTTTTTTTAACGTTTTGTGTGTTACCTTTTTATTAAATATCATGTTCTTCGCACTTAAACATAAAATTCAATTCATCAGCAGTATCGCAAAATATTTAAAAAGAGCATGTCTTTAGAATTTCCGATACACAATCTCGCAGGCTGGAGATAATTCCCCCCCGTAGAGTGTTGCCACGGCTCGCTTTGAAATTGTTGAGTTTGTTAATCAAAAATTCGTTAAAGGTTTACAAAATAAGAAATAGAAAATAAAACAAATTCCAGATTTGGGATTCCATATGTCCATATTTGAGTAGATGACTATGCTATTCAAAATTTGATATCACTATAGGTACCGTTGTTTTTTCCCAATGAGAGAAACAAACATGCATTCATGCAGATTCTTCATTATTTAATTTCTTTAAATATAATGCAGGGCTGTAATACTCGTATTTAGTCGTAACAACTTGAAAAGTGGAACGCCGTTTTATAGAGGACCACGCAAAATGCCAAAACGAAATTAATAGCCCTTCTGGGAAAATTGCCCCTTTGGGCTAAAAATTCGGCCTGGTTACGGACGAACACAAATGCTGCAATTATCCCTTTTTCACATGCATTCAGGTAGGCTTAATTTTCAAAGTAATAATTTTCAGAAATCTTAGATAGAGTATAAAATTGAAAGAAGTTAAAATATCGAAAAATGAAATTTAGAAATTAAAAATTACAAGTAAACATTTTCCACTTAGAATAGTCTTGCAGGTATCTTTAATGGGGAAAAAAAATTCCTAACACTGAATTCTTATTATTTCTTTTACTGAATGCAGTCATACTATTAACACAATGAATATGTAGAACATTTATGCTGTGCAACTGATTATTAAAAAATAAGGATTAAAATAACTTTTTTTTTCATATTTTTAGTAAAAATATTCTTCTAAGGAATTTAGGTTTCTGCATAATAATACGGTACTGCGACTTGTGGTCCATGATGTAAGACAGTGGTCGGAAAATCGCGGCTCGTGCGGCCCTTTAGCCTCTTGAGTGCGGCTCTTTTTAGTAATTGATTTCAACTACGTTCGGCCGAGCGGGGTGTTGGTCAGGTTGACGTAGCGCTCGTGGCGCAGAGGAGGCACACGCAAGAGTTTAGCGAGAGCAAGCCAGTGACAGCTCGTCCGTTATTATTTACATTGGTCAGTGACTGGCGTCCGAAAAATCTTATGCGAGCGATGAGATTACCTACTCGTGACATTAAGTTACTTTTATCTTTCATTCAGCTCTCGCAGCTATTTTTGGCATCAATTTAATAAGCTGTTATAAGTTTGCTTTGTTGCTTTTGAAAAGAAATATGTTTTTAGGTACACCTATTTGACATGCCTACACAGAAGAAGCAAAGAAAACGGAAGACGAAAGACTTAAATTTATTGAATGGACGGAATCATTCGCATTTATACAATACTCAAATGGCCTTCGAACCTATTTTATTTGTCACAAAAACTGCCCTTAAAAGAAATCAAATTTGGAGAGAGACTTTACAACTAAACACGCGTCATCTGACGATAAACATTTTGCCAGTAATGCGAGGGAGAAAGCAGTTGAGGAACTTCAGAAGAGTCAAATAAAAATCAAGTTTTGTATTTAATTACCGGGTGTAATCTTCCAACAATATTAACATTACAAGTTTTATTGTTAGTCATAGCTAAGAGAGGCAAATCAAACACAGAAGGTAAACGTATTGAAAGTTGTCGCTTCCAAAGAATTATTTCGGGATTTTAAGACAAGGCAGATATTCTTAAAAACATTGAAGAGTTACCACTGTGTCATACAATATTAAAAGACAGAACAGTGAAAATGTCTTCGAATATAGCCAATCAGCAAATCGCAGACATTGGTTGCAGCTTTACCAATAGCTGTTGACGAATCTTGCGACAAAAATGACACAGCGCAAGTTTCAGCTTTTGTTAGTCTATAGGCCCTAAAGAAGAATTTTGCTACTGAAAGGTCAAACATTTGGTAAAGATACTGTAAGTGCTGTCATTGAATACAATGGAGAGTTGCATCATTCATCCAAAAGAGCTTTGTGCGCATACATTTCGAGAAGAATTTGCAATATTATGTAATTGGTGACCAAGACTGTAAGCACAATTTTAGCCAAAGCTCTTTATTGTCGCCAATTTGACTTTTTATTTGAAATGGAGACAGATCTTCTGCTGCATAATGTCCGTTGGCTTTCAAGAGCAAACGTTTTAAAACATTTCGTTTTAAAACGCTTTAAAACCTTAATACTAAAAATTAAAGCATTCCTTCTTGAGAAGAATGGTGACTATCTTGAACTAATGGACAATCAATGGATTCAAACATTTCATTTTATGGTAGCGTTATATCACATTTAAATGATTTTAATCGTAAACTACAAGGGAAAGAAAACAGTTTTTTCGATGCCAGCTTGAAGTCATTTCATTCGAAAGCAAATTATCTCTTTATGCTCAAGATTTTGAAAGAGAGACATTAATTAATATTTCAAGCCTTCTGAAACAATGCCAAGAAAATAATTCGGTAATTGACATTTACTTTTTCAAAGCAACAGTTTTAAATATGAGGAAAAATTTTCTAGGGAGGTTTCAAAAATTAAGAAACAACATGGTGACGCTAACCTTTGTTGGAAAAAAAACCCAGTGTAGAAGTAACAGAATTGAATTTTCCTCAATTTAATTTTGATACTGGCACTTTTGAAATGCAATTACTGGGGTTAAAAAACAAAGAATTATGGAGCTCCAAATTTAACGCTTTAACGATGATATGGAAACATTCGAGAAAAATGTAAATGTGATTTTAGTTCAAAGCAAAAGTGGTTTGCTTTGAAGTACTTGGAGAATGAAGACATGATAATTTTCAACAACTGAAATAATATTCTTCACTCATATCATTAATTGAAAAATCTAGCATTTTGTAGTTCATTTACTACACAGTCCAGTCACATTAATGTGACCATCTGTCAAAAGCCAGAATAACCACCTTTCGCAGAGCGGACTGCTGCGAGACGTGCAGGAAGAGAGTCACATAGGTCCCTGAAGGTGTTCTCTGGGATGTTGAGCCATGCCGACTCTAATGCCGTGGCCAGCTGCGCTAGATTACGCGGTTGAGGATCCATGGCGCGAACAACTCGATCGAGATGGTCCCACAGATGCTCGATTGGGTTTAAGTCAGGTGAGTTTGCTGGCCAGGGGAGGACGGTAAACTCATCCTGGTGCTCTTCGAACCACGCACGTACACTGGCAGCTGTATGGCACCTCGCATTGTCCTGCTGGAAGATGCCATCATCCTGAGGAAAAACAATGCGCATCTAGGGGTGAACATGGTCCGCAAGGACAGATGCGTACTTGTATTGATCCATTGTGCCTTCCACAATGATCAGTGAACCTAGAGAATGCCAGGAAAACATTCCCCAGACCATAATGCTCCCGCCTCCAGCTTGGACCGTTCCGGCAATGGTTGCAGGGTGGTTCCTTTCAGAGGTTTCACGCCTTATACGCCAACGTCCATCTGTCCGATGGAGCATAAAACGCGATTCATCCGAAAACGCAACCTGTCGCCACTCAGTGGACGTCCAGCTGCTGTACTGGCGTGCAAATTCTAGCCTTCGCCGTCGATGAACAGCAGTCAGCATAGGTGCACGAACCAGGCGTCTGCTTCGGAGGCCCAGACGCAGCAATGTTCGCTGAATAGTACTTTGGGAGACACTTTTGGTAGCCCCTTGGTTCATTTTGGTGGTCAGTTGCTCAACGGTAGCCCGTCTATCTGCCCGAACGCATCTCCGCAACCGTCGTTCGCCTCTGTCATCTATGGCCCGTGGTGCACCACATTTGCCACGTCGCTGATTTTGGACAGTCCCATTTTGCCATGCACGGTACACTTTTACCACGGCGGCACGCGAACAGTTCACAAACTCAGCCGTTTCGGAAATGCTTCCACCCTTGGCCCGAAAGCCAATGATCATGCCCTTTTGGAAGTCGGATAAATCGCTTCGTTTCTGCATTACGCCAACGATTGAAATATTTTCCGAAGCCCTCACACACCCTTTATATACGCTCAACTGCACTGTGCTGCCACCTGCCTTCTGTGATTGGTTATTTAACTCTGACATGGAAAGTACGTGGTGGTCACGTTAATGTGACTGGACTGTGTATTTGGCTCTACATATTCATGCGAACAATCTCTTTCAAGCATGAACCTTAACAAAAGTAAATTGAGAAATAGTCTTATTAATGTGAATCCGAAATGCTACTTTAAACTAAAAATAACAACATACCAACCTAACTTATCCAAACTTTCCAAGGGAATGCAAGGTCGCTGTTCACATTAAATGAGTGTTTTGTCGTATTTTTAATTCAAAGTAAAATATTTTATTCAATAAATAAGATTATTATTGTTATGATATCTGGCTTTATTTAATGTTAGTCTCTAGTTTAAACCGACTCTTAAAACCAAAGTTAGTTTCTGAAAAGAAATTTGATTGTCAAAAGAAAAATCTTAGTCGTTTTATTGTTGACCTGTGACTCTTTTGACTAATGAGTTTGTCTACACTGACGATTCCTAACCATTTGTAAAGCACATTCTATAATATCGGTAGCGTGGTGGGCACATTTGTGCTTTGAAGGTAAATTTACAGGTTGGCACAGTTAATAATAATATGTATATTGCACAAAGAAAAAATTATTCCAGAATTATGGTTTTAATGCATAAAAATTATTGATTGCATTATTATTGATTATTGATTTATGTAAAATAAATAATTACTAAATAATACAGACAAAAGTTTGGGATATTTGGGATTGCATTTCAGAGGCCATTACTTTATAATTAAGACAGTATGATGACGTTCCTGCTCGTAAGCAATCATCAAGATTTCATCTTGAAGTCGAGATCTGTACTTTGAGTTTGTGATATGCATCATTGAGAACAATGATATTTGACATTTTAAAATTTTTAACAAATAACCGGGTCAAAATGACAAATAGGTGGGACGCCGGCACCATACTTTCAGACTGGGTTAATCCCGATCAAACCGGGACATCAGGTAAGCTCATTTAAATATTAAAAATGTGTAATTGTAAACAAATAATTTTAAAACAAATACTCTTATTAAACCGCTGTAATTAATTACAAACTATAAAAAAATTACGTAACATTTTATAGAAAACTTAAATAACATTTTTATCGTGGTTGCGCAGTAGCCGGAATACGTAAAACCTTTGGCGGGGGAAAACATGCCCGCGAATATAAGGCGTAGACGTTGATGTGAGTCTAAATTTACCAATATGACTCCTTATCTTTGAAATAGGAGTTTAATACTAGAACAACCAGCGAATTAAAATGATGAATTTTATATTTAGTAAAACTCTGAGTGTATTCAGTGTTGGAAGTTCAGAGTTAAACTCCCTCTACATCACGTACCAGTATGCACATAGACTAAACACTAGATGGAATATATGTCTAATTTTGAAAAAGGGTAATATTCCCCTCATTTTTATTATTTAATTATTATAATGGCCCGTCAAATGATCTAGGTATTCTAAAATTTGATATACATACTATTTAATTTTTATGATATATAGTCATTCAAGCAGTGTATATTAATGTTATAAGTCAAATTTCAGTAATAAATTTTTACGTACATTGAATTTTAATACATCGTTTTGATGAATAAGTTTTTTAGTGTCACGCATTTCAGTAAAAGGCGTGATGGAATCAATCTTGGTTTTGGTTTTAGGGGTGGCTATTTGAACTGGTGCGCGGGAAAAAAGTCTTTTAATTACGTCCAAAGGGGCGTTTTTTTAACGTTTTGTGTGTTTCTTTATTTATTAATTATCATGTTCTTCGCATTTAAATCATAAAATTCAGTTCAACAGCAATATGGCAAAATATTTTTAAAATGAGTATATCTTTAGAATTTCTGATACACAGTTCCGCGCGCTTTAGATTTTTTTTCCCGTAGAGTGTTGCCATTGCTCGCTTTTAAATCGTTTGAGTTTGTTCATCAAAAATTCATTAAAGTTTTACAAAATATGAAATAGATAATAAAACAAATTCCAAATTCGGGCTTCCAGATGCGCATATTCGGGTGGAAACTGGATGCTCTAGATACCGCTGTTTTATCACATTTGGAGAAATATACATACATATTCTTGATTATTTAATTTCTTTAAATATAATACAGGGCTGCAATATTTTGTGGCAACAGTCTGAAAAGTGATTCAGACTTTTAATGTTTCCGTCGCAAAACGAAAACAATAGTCCTTCAGGGACAAAGCCCCTTTGGACTAGTAATATACTGTTGAAAATACGCTAAAATAAGAAATGCAGAAGCAAGAACAGGGCCTTTGTAAGGTAGTTTCTCCTTTCCACGTGCATTCGGTACTTGAGAAGTAAATACGGCTAGCAGTCGGAAGGTCCGGAATTTGAATCCCGGACAGAGTATAGTTTGCTTTTCTTTGTTTCCGGTTCAGAAAATTTTAGATATTCTGTGAAATACAACGATATTCTACTCGAACAAAAATACTGTAAACTATAATTTCGTCACCACTAAGATTTGGAGACTGGGTCCCGGCCTTCCAAGTTGTTCTTTAAATGGGGGGGGGGGGGTAAGTAATTTTCTTCGTTGGAAAGCACGTCCAGCTAACAACGGAAGATTCCCATTTCGAGTTCCGGCAAGGGAACTGCATATTTTTCACATTTCCTTCTCCGAAAAACATAATGACCCTGCAACTTTTCAAACAGAAAGACATTTTGAGTTGAATTTTAATCAACGGTGAAGATTTAATTTCATAGTTGGCAGTAAAAAATAGTATTTTTATTTATGAAGGGAAATGAAACCTTTGTATGGCTTTTCATGCCTAAAATTGTGGTTTCAATATATTATTTTTTTATGATTTTTTTTAAATGTATGATGCCAGGCGCTTTTTCGAGGAGTTTGATTGTAATTTGAAGTTTTCATATTTAAAGTTTTTTTTTTCAATTTTTTTTAAATCACGTATTTAAAGCTAATATACTTACTTAAATGCTTAGAGAATAACCTAAAAATCAGGTAGTTGAAAAATATGGAAAAACTGGAGGTTTAAAAATCTACGAATACTTGCGTCTTAAGATACGTTGTTGATTGTAAGCAGGTTTTGAATAAATGGTTATAGTAGCGATCAGATCTTACTCTGAGGATGGATATTTAGCATACAGTTGCTCAAAATTCCGCCTTATGACAAGGTGCTCGGTAAGCCAACCTACCACCTTGGAACATTCCTAATTTCCCTGAGGTGATTCACCCCTCCCCATCTCTCAGTCTTTCAAGAAAAGCTCACGCAAAATGGAGAAGAGCAAGAGTGGAACGTTTGTAGGAAATAAAAAAGCGTGGGAACTGAAGGGCTATGTAGGGTGGGGCAACAAGCGAAGCCAGAGACAACGAGTAATGATTATCCTGTCAAGATTCACAGTTCGGCAGAACCTGTCAATTCAGGATCGGATGTCGTGCCACCCACTCGTTTGGACTCCCGAGTCGTGGACGACAGATCAGGAACGCAAAAAGAAAACAAATAAATATACTACATGGTGAAAAAATACTACTCTTTCCACAGTAGTAGCCTGTTATTCTTATCGGGTAGTTACGAAACAGAAGGTTGCCACACAATGAATCAAAAGGATTTAGACACACCTTTGTGAATGGGGTTTTGGAGACTGTTCAGTTTAGTGTTCCGAAGGTGAAATTGATTGCTCTTCAGATTGCAATCAAACGGTTCCAAGAATCGCATCTGTTCGAAGGGTTTTCCTGTTCCAGTGTATTTGCGACAGCATTAACATTAGAAAAATGAAAATTGATACTTTATATGCACGTCTCCTTTTTGTTTTCTTTTAATATTATTAACTGACAATTAAGGAAGTTCCAACAAAGCCGTAAAAATAGATCGATGTTCTCGATGTTTTTGAAAGATATGATTTACAGTGTAAAAAAATTAAACTTTACACGTCTTTTGACTATTCCCCTTCCATACCATACCATTTGTCCATTCCATTCCTTCCTGGTCAATTCTAAGCCGAAATTTATAATATTCTTTGAAAGAAAAGCAATTATGGTTGAATATTAATTTTAAGAAAAATTGTAGCAATAACTAGCGCATATTCCATGAAAAGTCTTGCAAATTTTGTTCAAATTATTTCAAGTCAGAGTGCCTCAAATTCTTTTCAGAAGAAAAATACACATATTTTTTTTTTTTTTTTTTTT
>KK116125.1:366998-399631 GCA_000611955.2 Stegodyphus mimosarum
ACGACAGTATGGAAGAATGAATTTCCCTAATATTGTTGAAATATCAGGATAAAAATTTTCGATGACCTTTTTCTCCCCACTTAACAAAAGCGGCAAACAGCAGCCCAGAAGAAATTCCGGAATGAAATTTACCTATTTTCAAATTAAGTAAGTTTGTCAGGACTTAGTATTCTGTGTGTATTCTTTGAGAACATGGTAAATTCTGTAAAGGGTACTTAACCTCCAATATTCAGTCCTGAACTGGAACAGGGAGCGGAAGGTACGCTATGTTCTGATGTATGGGCTGGATAATAACTGCACGTGAAGGGATTTGAAATCCTCTTTTATTCAATCACTATTAAATACAAACTTCCCAACTTGGGAGAGATACAGAACGTAAAAGACCGCTCTTGGGTCGAACTTAACAATCAAATAAATTAAAATAAATACCTAAATAGAAATTAAATTAAACTTTGCTTCGCAGAGCAATTCGCGGAAGTTGGCCTCTACCGAAAAGGGTGCGTAGCAAGGTATACTAAATACTACCGCACTTTAATTTGTTTTACAATGCAATCACGTGGTAAGCACTATGGCTTATAAAATTTAAGCTGCTAACTGGTCAGACGAACGTTGAGCGGCGTGACCGTGATCTGAGTCTGAGCTCTCACACACCGAGAGGTTTCTACCTCTGGCTTAAATAGTGCTTGGCTGTACTTCAAAATTAGCATAAGCTAAAAACGCGCGCTTCTTCTGACAGGAAGTTGAAACAGAGAGGAGATAGAAAAGATTTAAATTAAAATAAAACTTGGTTAGTTTAACTAAAACCTTACAAGTTTTTAGCTTAAAGGTGCGTTAGACTCAATGGGCTACTAGTCTCAAAACGGCATTTTGCGTCGGTTTACTTTCTACGTTGGTCCACTTTTCAAATTGTTGTCACCAAATATTATCGCCATATATTATGTTTAAAGAAACTAAATAATGAAGAATCTGCATGAATTTTTCTCGCATTGTGAAAAAACAACGGTATCTAGAACCATCAAATTTTTAATAACGTAGTCCTCCAGGCGAACATGGGCACTTGGAAACACGAATTTCGAATTTGTTTTATCTTTTTTCAAATTTCTATAGCTTTAACGAATTTTTCATTAACAAACTCAACGATTTCAAAGCGCGGAATGGCAACACTGTCGGGAAAAAAAAATTATCTACAGTAAGCGAGACTGTGTATAGGAAATTCTAAAGATATGCTATTTTTAAATATTTCGTGATACTGCTGTTGAATTGAATTTTATGGTTTAAGAGCGAAGAATATGATATTTAATAAATAAAGGTAACACATAAAACGTTTTAAAAAAAGAGCTTTGGGGCGTAATATAAAATATGAAAGCTTTCAGTTTTTCTTTTTTTAAAACTTAAAATTAAAGGAAGGTAAGCCATCCTTTAATAAAACATAAAATCAAGTATTTCATTAACATATTATTCATTGTTTGAATACGTTCCTGCAGTATTAACACCGCATTAAATTCGAAGCATGTTGCGATTCTGTGGCTGCGTGACTCACTTCAATTTCCTCTTCTAATTTAGAGAAGGTATTGAATTGGTTATGTTTTTGTTACGCTATCCGAAGAAAAGAAAAGACTTGAAACATGTTATCAGAGCAATCAACTTAAGAGACACAACACGAATTAAAGAAGTCGGCATAATTTTATGCAGTGAACCCCTCTAGAATTCTCATGGGTTCCTCTTAACGAACATCATCAGTTTTTTATATAAAGAGTTACCTTTTTTCCCACGGTGATATTACTTGCCTTTTCTCCAAGGCCGTCATTCATGCGATCAGAAACAAAACAATGCCCACCTCCCATGCTGCAAAGTCTCTTTTAAAAACGCTCCAGTATTTTGATGATGTGATAAGAAGGGAGACAGTTGTTTGAAAAAGAACTTGCAATAGATAGGGGAAAGCAAGCAAAACAATTAAGAACTATCGGCGGATTGGGAGAGCCGTCGTAAAAGACGCGGGCTCTGGTGTCGTTGTCCAAAGGCCATCAAACTTTTTAGGTGGTAATCGCTATTTATGTTCATCAACATATTCCCCCTCCCTTCTCCAGACTGTGCATGCTGTTACAGACATCCGTACCTGAAGGCGTGATACTCATAAATAGCCGAGGCTTTAAATGAGAGGGTTTGTACGTAGCCTGGGGGAGTTTCGGCTTCGCCACGATTATCTGTATAAACAAAGATAAAAATCCACTAGAAGAAGCCTTTCTATTTTGCATCGATAGCGCATTCGGGTTTCGTATTCTCAAGAAACAGTTGCGTTTTTAAATTCGTCGCGATTTGTTGAAAGGAAACGAAAATGCTCTAAATAAATAAACAACAATCGTTTTAACTAATCTGATCAAATAAACAAATATTAAGTAATATATTTAATTTTACAATGGAATTTAACTATTTGGATACCGAGACAGTCTTTAGAGTATTCTGATATTATTTTTGAAATCTCACAATTATTACGAAACGGCTTGTAATTCAAAAGATAAATAAAAATTCTAATGCATCTTGGATTAGCATGAGTTTCAGTTTTTCATTCAGTTCATAGAAATTAAATCACCAAGAAAAAATGTTATTGGGACACATATTAAGTTTTTACACTTTTTTGATTTCACAGTTGTTAAGCAATGCAAGGTGTTTTATTTTGTCCCGTAACTTTTTAAAGCTAACGCAAACTGTTGTCCATGGAAAAAATTTTCGTTTTCATCACTGATGCTGACCAACAGTCAGAATACAAAAATCTTGATCTTTACTACTTTTTTTCCTCTGAAGGAATGGCTTGACAACTAATATAACTGAATAGTATTGCATGATGGTATAGTTTATTTCAGAAAAGCAAAATACTGGAAAATTCATTGAGTACTTCAAGAACTTGTCCCTCTTCTAAAATGCTAGTCCTTCAGGAAGAGAAATGCTAATCCTTCAGGAAGAGAAATGCTAGTCCTTCAGGAAGAGAAATATTTACAAATTCTACTCATTGGAATTGGAAGCCAAACTAAGGAAACCATTTTATCTGATCTCAAATAATATTATTCAAAGCACTTATTACCTGCCGTGCTAGTAATATAGAAATCTACAAGCCGTGCTAGCATTATAGAAAAAGAACTATAATCCGCTCTTAAGGAAAGCACCTTTAACGGAATAATAAGGTGAATCAAACGCTTTGTTATATTGTATACATTGGTATAAGTTAGGGCGTGTGCTGACATTCATTAACTTTCAAATTATGTTTATAGCATTTGAAGTGAAATAAACACGCGAGTCTGTCTAGTGTTTAGCAATTAAATTACGTTTGATATTACGAACGTCTTTAGCGAAATTTTTCCAAGATTTGTGTTGTTTCACGTTACAATACATTTATAATTCAAGTGTTACCAATGCGAGAGAGAAATGGTCTTTAATTTATTTTCTTTATTACCTTCATATTTAATTAATCTTTAAAAGTATATAAGGTATTTTCTTCCTCATTTTTCCATGTCTTTGCGGTGTAACGGTAGCATACGTGGCTCGGATTCGAGAGGTCCAGGTTCGAGTTCCGGCGAGGGCATTGCTCATTTTTCACGTCTCCCGGAAAAAAAAAAAAAAAAAAAAAACTACTGTTTTTACAGTGGTGCCCGAACTAAAAGATGGTGAATGATAATTCTTCGCCATCAGGATTTGGCGATTAGGTCCCCTAATCTCCAGTCGCCCTTTAAAAGGGGGTGTATCTAAGGTATTTTCTCTCTCTTTTCTGCATGCCTTCGTGGTGTAACGGTAGCACACTCGGCGCGTATTCGAGAGGTCCAGGTTCGAGACGTGGCGAGTTCATTGCTCATTTTTCCTGTCTCTTCCTTCAAAATTACATAAAGACTCTACAAGCATCTTAACAAAGTCTACATAACCTGCGAATGCAATTTCATTATGATATTCAGGAGCAGGGTTAAAAAGATATGGACTAACAGAAAAAGCATATAAGGTATTTTTATATGTCTTCTGACTAATAGAATTGCACAAATGATTAACTCCTTACAATAATAAACGTATAATTTTTCCCAAAATATACTAACAAGCATTTTATTGGTAGAAATACTTAAATTTCTAATTATAAGATGTAGAGACTATTAAACATTTCCGAATAAGAAGCATGAAAGATTAGCTGGGACTCGAGCAATGGACCTTGCAAGTGCTAGTTGTAGGATCTACTTACAGCACAAGAGCACGATTGGTTAATATGGACATTCCTTACGGTCTTCCCCATCTAAAGGGCGATTAGGTACATCACTCGACCGAATTCAGGTTATGACGAGTTATCGTTCACCATACTTTAGTTTGGGAGCCTTTGCAGAAGCATCATTTCGGACCATGAAACTTGAAAAATCAACTGTATCCTCGCCGAGATTCGAGCCACGAATCTTTCACCTGCTATCTGGACTTGCTAGCTACTTAGATCATGGCAGCAGTCTTGGCGGCATGCGGAAGTTTCTTACAAGAAAAATGAAAAATAATATCTTAAAGACAAAACTATTTGCAAAGCATACTGTAGGGTTTTTATCCCTATGAAAAAATTTTGTGGCGTATTTAACTGAAGAAGAAGCATCCCTTTCTTTTTTAAAAATTTTAAATGCCTTTTGCATGTATAACTGGAGCACATTACGACGTACTCGTAATCTGATTTTTTTTAAAAGGTATTATTTAGAAGACCCTCACACCAACACAGTTGTGAAAGAGATTTCAACGATATTTATTTTTATAAGAAAGTGCTGGCGTGTGCTTCTATGCTCCAGTTAACTCTTGGAGGTACCATTAACTGCTTAGAAAGATGGAAATCAAAAGGCACTAAATATCATTATTATAAATTCCATGACCTCTTCCACTTCTTTCAAGGGTCTCTGCAAACGATAAGGAATGATAGTAGATCGTGTGCTTACAAACAAATTCTTCAAAAGATATATTATATATGTATTAAAAAAAAGGTGACGGTCAGGAATGATAAGCTCCCACTTATAGAGCGCACGTGTTTGCGCACTCCTAGCAATCAAATAGCGGGGGCGTTTCCATGCCAGCAGGGTGCGAATGTTCGCAGATGTCTGCCACATTATGGACGTCTGAGTTCAAAAGTGGCACGAGTCTTGTTTACCACTCATCTGAGAGATTGCGCGAAGTTTTGAATCTTATTTTTGACAGCATCGGTCAAAACTGCAGCTCATGGGAAGAGAAAGGCTTTTGACTAAATACTGTATAAAAAATGCACGGAAAAGGGAGATATAGACTCATATTGCTCTATAGACTCACATTGTCTAAACTGGTCAGATTATTTGAGTAATTAGCTATGGCAATTAGAGAAGTATTTGCGTAAGCTTAGGAATATATTATTGGAAAATGTAATCACTCATTGATATTTAATCACTCATTGATAGCTTTTCTGGAAAGTTTAATAAGTATACTGTTCCTACTCGTGATATCAAGTTTCAAAAGTTTCTACTCGTGATATCAAAGTTGCAGTTGAGTCATTTGGATCATCAGCTGATCCCGAAATTGTCCGAAGACTTCCTACTCGGGAGAAAAATTAAACTATGTTTATGAATATTACACGTGCAAAAGCAACAGCTATATACGAGACATGACGAGACTTGTACGGCAGATGCTGTTATATTGGAGAGGCGACGTTCGTTGTTTTGAACGTTTTAATCGTTTATAAAAAAGTTAACAAAATAAGAAAGCAATTGCTTCAGCACATTTCAGTATTGTACATTTCAATTACTTTCAAACTTTCTAAAATGTTTTATTCTCAGTTCGTTACGAAAGGGAAGGGGGGAAGAAGAAAGAAAAAAAAATGCTTTCAGGTTTTTCCAATAAATTTTGTGTCTTGAAAAAACATGGACTTGTGGTAGATTTCTTCGAAAGGCATACAGCTAGTTATTTTATAAAGCTACATTTCTACGCAGGCACTCTTAGGTTTGCATAAATTTTTAACGCCTTAAAATTCTCAGGCAGTAACAGCTAATGATCATTTATGTTACTCGAAACGAATTGCAAAAATCTGTTTCGTATTAGAACCCACTGAGGAACTATCCTTGAACAATATGCAAAGTAAATAGAAATTTATTTAAAGCGTTTTACAAATTTCTGAAGGAAAGAGAAACGAAACAGACTTATGATGATTTACTAAAATTTCTTAAATATATGCTAGTGGACTAAACAGACAACTTTTCTTACCTCCAACCTTAAAAGTAAAAATCATTTACTTTTAAAGTGTCATGCTGGTCGTTATAGCAAAAGCTAATTGCTAAAGCACAGAGGTATAAAGCTCTCAAAATCCAACACCACAGTAAGCCTTCAGATTTCACCACAACGATTTTAACCATTTTCACCTCAGTGCTCGATTAACACAAAGATGGATGGCTGAAGACATTTATTAAGATATAGTGACACGGTGATTTTACATGTGTTGACGTAAAAAGATTCAGTCAATATGGCTGCGCAAAGTAGGAATGTGACCAATGACAAGTCCACCATTTGAGTGAGTCAAGTTTATTCACGAATTCGCCCTTATGATATAAGATTGGCAACAGCAGCAAGAATAATAATAGCTACAAAATAAAATATTAAACAGAATAGCTTCAGCAATGAAAGAGAAAAATAAATATACAGTTTTGATAAGGATTGGTGTAAATCGCAGATAATTGCGTTTCAGTAATTTAAAAAGAAATAATAAATGCAGTTTTGAAAGACAGTTATTAAACTAAAAAATCATTATACATGCTGAAGAAATGGTGTTGTTATAAAATATGCGATAAATGTTAGCATTAAATTAACTACAGAAAGACTTAGATCATTCTCCTTCGAAACCAAACCCAATGTCGGCAAAAATGAATCGAATAAAGAGAGTGCCGAAGAAAATCGGACCCTCTGGTGTAGTAAAATAGGCGTGGGACTCATACTAATAAAAACGCCCTCCTCCAAGAAAAGTTATTCGTTTTTACCATTGATTAAACATTAGAACGTAACCTACGGGAAGAACCTGTAAGAGAGCTCTAACCACCCATGTGCCTGTCCTATAGACTGTAATGAACCGCATCGCCATGCAAAAGAGCATGCAAATCAATAAGTCTTGGGCACCATGGGTTCGGTTTTATGGGCCTGTAAGTTCGGGAAGGCTCGGAGATTCAGTGAATTTAATTTGCTATTACTGCTGTATGTCGGTTTGCACACAGATCATATATACCTCAGCTAAGACATAACATGGCGATATGTTAATATCCATGTCCTAAATTTAGCGTATAAGAATATGAATAATTTAGGAAACACTGTCAATGAAAGAGTTAAATGTTTTTGACATTTGCTTGTTAAAGAAAGCTCTTTAAATAAAACGCTTTAAATCAGTACAGAGGTCTTTGAAATCCATCGTATCGAAAATATTAAATAGGCTATTTTCGATGTAAGTCTTCGCGGAATCTATTATAAATTCGGATGTGAAACTTTTTAAAAATTAAATACGTCATTTATATTAGTATGAATTGAGCTTTTCGTAAAATGATCACATACTTTTTTTTTCATTTGTAAATTCTTAAATAAAAAAAAGTACTTAAAAAAAATTTACTTCAGCAGAAAAACTTATTCCAGCATACAGCATGTCCATGAAAGTCCTTACCCAGCCGTTATTTTCGCAATCATTGATCGTAGATGTGTTATAAAAATGTATTAAAGGATATAAAAACTTATATTTTTGCATTTTAAAATTTTAAAAATCAGTTTTGTAAAAATTACGAACTCTAACATTTTATATGTTCTTCTAGATCCAATATCATGCCCTACCAGTGGCAGAATATTTAAGTCCGCTGAACCTGAGAATTATGCCCGTGTTCGAGCCTAAGCAAACAGGCTAGCTATATTGTTAATTTTCGTGGATTTTTCGTGGATTGTTAATTTTCGTGGAAATATATAATACACTCATGTTAAAAAAATAAGCAACAAACCTTAAAAGGAAAGGTACGAATGCTAAAAGCGGAATCAAAACATACAATTTACGTATGAGGTAGAGGTTGCACCTCCGAATACAAATAGGCAATCAAAATTAGCATAAAACGCAGTCAAACCGCAAAGCCTTAAAAAGGGGCATGTCGGACCTATGTGTCAGTTCGCAAGTTCCAAAGCGGAAAGCATGAGCCGAAGAAAACATTTGCACGATGAAATTCGTTAGAGTGCTGTCGGGATGTTGCAATACAATTTACTGTTACGAGAGAGCTGAATGTGCATTTTAGTGTCATCAAAAGGCTATGCAATCGTTTCCAAAGGGATCAAAACCACAGAAAGGGACCAAAAATGTAGATGTTCAGGGACCAAAAATGTTCCAAAGGGACTAAAAATGTAGATGACGTGGATCTGGACGTCGAAGGATTACCACAGCGGCAGACGATCGCTTTCCTGTTTCTATGGGCAAGACGCCATAGATCATTAACAGCACGACAGCTGGCGTCGCATATCTGCAGGATGGCCCATATCTCGCCAACCACTATCGCACCGACTGTATGAAGGTGGATTGTATGTAAGACGACTTGTGGTTTGTGTTCCTTTGCTCGCATCGCATGTCACAGCGCGACTGAATTCGGCCGGTGAAGATCACAGTTGAACACCAGAGCAGTGAAGCCTCGTACTCTTTACGGATGAACGATTCTAGAACGATTCCCGAAGAGCAATGACATGACGAGAGCCAGAGACACGCTATCGGGCGCCGAACATCGTCGAAAGAAACCATTAAAGAGGAAAAGGGTTACTTGTTTGGGCAGGGGTAACAACTAACGGGCGCACCGGCTTCTATGTGATTCCTGATGCATCTGTCACAGCCGTCCTATACCGCGACGAAGTTCTATACTCTCTTCTGCGTCTTTTACCGCTGCAATGGGTTCCGATGGATATTTATAACGCCCGCCTTCCTAGAGCTCGAGTAGTGAGGAGTTATCTGGAGAGTGAAATTACTGCACATCTGCCGTGGCATACTAGATCACAGGACCTGAAGTGTCACAGTGTGCGTCCAGACACCCTGTACGAGCTAAGACATGCAGTACTACAGCAATGGGCGCTACTGCCACAAGCGATCAACGACACTATTGCAGCTCGTCTCGCTGTTGTCAAACATACATTTCAGCTCAGAGGTATCCCACCCGTTATTCGTATGATGTTTCCATTGCACATTTTCTCGATCTATTTAGTCATTTGCGATGCAATTATCGTAATACATTATGTTTTTGTATGTCTTTGATTCACTGTTTGCTATGTGATCTTATAATGCCACTCCAACCTCTTGGATAAATTTCACCCATATCCATTAAATAGTTTTATTCCGTGTTTTGACTTCGCTGCTTAGTTTTTGAGCAGGAGTGTATTGACAAATTAAAGTCGATTTGCTAAATAATATCTTTAAACAAGGAATAATCAAGAAATAGCGTTTTACATTTATGCTATATATTATCAGTAAATTAATCATCTGTTTCCTTTTAGAATGTCGTAACCTCATTCTAATAATAAATATTTTCTAAAAATATAAAGGATAGTTTTAGACTTTTAATTTTATAGAAATTTCCCAGCTAAATTCTGAAGACTGGGACACTTTTAAAACATGATTTCAAATTGCTACTGACATACTTTGCATAATTTTTTTAAGGACAAGATTTAAATTATTTAATTCAGGCAAAACACACGAAGACTATTCGCTTAATCTCCAAGTTCCTCATCTTGGAAAGCAATTTATTTTTACTCTTGAAGAAGAGAGAACTATTTCTGATCGCCCTAGAAATCGATAGAATCTTATTAACCTAAGATTTAATTCCTGCCTAACTGTAAATTTTATCTTCAAATGCTTTTCTTCTGGTTAAAATTTTTCTCTCAGCCAACATTTCTGAGAAATTTCTTGCGGTTTTGTAGTTTTTCTGTTTGCACCCTTTTGATTTTCAATACCCATTTCATTTTGATTGTGGATTCCTTCGTTTTTCCGAAAGATGGTGCGATTTTCATTCCATACATACTTTTCCGTATGTATGAGCTTACGATTTAATCCCTGTCTGATTTTTATTTCTTTATTTATCTTTTTGAAATTCTTGGATAATGCTCCATAATTTAGCTGTATCATCAGAGTTATTTTGCTGTTTATTGTGTTTGCTAGTTTCTGTCGTTTTGGATGTTTTTCTTTATGCATTTTGAAGTTTTAGTATTCTTTTTTAACCGTATATGTTCTTACCTTTACTGTTTCGTGATTTTGATGTTTACTACTCTTTTGTGTTTTGCACCATTTGTTTTGCTTATTATGTTATCAGAAAGTAACCATTTTTGTAAGCGTATAAAAGCGTATCACCGTAAGCGTATGAAATTTTTAAACCGTCTCCATTTTTGCTTAAATGCAAATGACAAAATATCAGTCTCAGATTTATATAAGCGATCTTAAATCGTCCCTTCGTATTTCCAGAATAATACATAAATTCAAATCGTCATTTGTTCTATTTTAAAGTGATCTTTTTTTCATATAAATACCCCGTCACATGCTGAACAAAAATTTCAAGTATAAGACAGTTTCCTTACGCCTATGCGTAGAAAATTTAATCAGACTAATTACTTAAAATAATAAATCCACACACGATAATGATCTTCGGGAAGATAAAAATACCGGAATTTTCAAACAAAATATTGCAGAAAGCGGGAATCAAACTCTCACATTATTCTTTGAGAACTCTCCAGCCGAAAATTTTCTCTGTGGCAACATTTAAACGTTTGTCTGATGGCAGGTCTCCAGAAGGCGTAAAAGCTTTCTTATCCTCCCTAGGAATGGTCTTATTAATCCACCGAGAGATGCTAGTCATTAATCCGCAAAAATGGCGCCATTAATTTCGCCATAACGAGCGCAAATAGAGGCGTCGAGTGCTCCCCAATAGCAAGATAAATAGCAAAAAGCTCCCCTTTTGCGTCTCAGAAGATCCTCGTCCCATTTCTGAGACAAAATAATTCGCATGCATGTAAGAAAAAAGAATGCAGATAAAGGTAAAGCTAAGCAAATTAATAAAGATGGAGAGTACCATCAAATTTAGAGACGGGGTTTGAAATTTGATTAAGTTCTTCATTTAAAATCTTCAGTTCTGAAGAAAATCGGGCGATGGAAGAAGCTTCAGAAATATCATTAACGGGTTTGCCCATTATGATGAGAGCTGTGCGGGGGTAGCAGATTTTTGAACACGCGTTATAAAAGTGAATCTACAGTGAACCAAATTTCGAACATTTGAGTCTGCAAGTCAAACTTGTATAAGCTATGTATTTAATACCGAACTTCGAAAGTTATTTTTTACATTTTCATTCAACAACTTATCCAAACAGAAATCCATCAAAGCAATAAAAAGAATACAATATGAAGAAATAAATAACTGCGTCAATATATATTTATTATTTCAAATACATGTAAATATTCACGATTATTTTATTGTATTTTGAACTACTATTCATTTTCATAATGTTACGTACTGTTTCTACTTTTTTTACGTCTTTAGCACATTTTACATGATAGTATTAGCATGTAGTATTTATATTTAATCAAATCTGTAACCGCGTATTGAGTTCCAAGTGTTGGTTTCGTATATAATGTAATAATTCTGAATCAATCGACGTTTGATGTGTAAAGACAGTTCCATTGGAAACTGTAGTATAGGCAGAAATTTTACGATTTCTCGCCAAATTTGTGACACTCTGAAAGTTTCCGAAGAACACATTTTCTAAGGATTTTTGTCTCAAAGCTTCCAGAAAGTTGGGCAACACAGACATACTCTCTTTTTCTCTCTATGTATATGGCTGCATTTGAAGCGTAGGAATTAGTGTAAAGAGTTAGTTGTAGTGACACAGTTCAGAATTGTGCGATCAGTGACCTGTGGTATTCCTTGTGTTTTAAGAAGGATTTGCCGTATTCATGTTGCTCGTTTTCAGCTATGATTAGCTGTTTATTTTGCTACGAGTTGTTGTTGTTGCAATAAAATGTCAGTTTCTTTCTGTTTTTCTGAAGTAAATATTAGAAACATCTGAAAGAACCAGTAGCTCGTAGAAGTAGGCTCATATCTCAATGAATCCGCATGTTAATTTAAGATACATTAATTTCGATTTTTGTCTTGCCAGTTTCAATGAGAAACGTCAAATCAAATGACTTGCAAATTCTCTTGGTTTTAAAATTATGCAAATAGCCAAAATCTAAAACAAAATCTTTTGATTTATAGTAAAAATCTTTTACTCTTCAAGAAGAGTAGCCTATGTTAGATAGCCGTCTAAATCTATACAGAATTATTCAAAATCCCTTCGAGTCTAATTTTAATCAGTTGTTTATTTCTAGTTAGTGAAAATTCAGGCTGTAAGAGAAACCTCCTAGAAACTTACCAATTTCTCAAACTTTGAAAAGTCACTATTCTATGGCTAAGCGCCTTATTTATGTATAGTTGTAAACAACATCTATGTACCATCGGAAAAAGCAGCATTTCAAGAATTGTTATAACCAAGAAACAGGTATTCCTAGTTAATTCTAAGGAAGATACAGCGTAGGAATCGGAATAGATTTGTAGCTGAGTTTAAGCAGCGCACACATTTCCAGCTGGGTAATAAAGCTCCATGTTTAAAGATACGAGACATAATACGGTGTCACTCACACTACAAGGGGGGAATTTAAATGAGTTTTCTTTGTATGCATCGTGCAGTTAAAAAGCAAGGGATAAATTGAAGCGTGTAATAGATTTCTGTATTCTTTTGTTGTGGGCATGAGAGGAAAGACAAATGGTTTCTTGAGAAGGTATCACACCCTAGTTAATGGGGATACCACCGTGGTAAGCGTCAATAATGAAGGTTTTATTCTAATATAGAAATGATGAATACCAAAGCAGATATAACAAAGTCAAGTTCATTTATAATCGCTAAAAGGTGGTAGATATAACAGGCCTCTGACCTTAAAAGAAAAGGTTCGTTCTATGTTCTATGCAAATACTTTCGATATTTTTCCTGTCAGTATTTTTCTCACGCTTTACGTCAGTAAGAGTTACAATGAGATATACATTTCTACTGATTCTTTGATATTTTTGCAATAAAACTTTTGACAACCGAGAGACATAACCTAACATAACTACGAGTGGGAAGGAACGCTGCCTTGTCGGCTCGGTGATCAGTGCAAGCTGTTTCTGAGCCATAGGGCATGAATTCCAATTTCAGGTAAACATGGACATTTATGTGTTATGTGAAAAACAGGCATATAAAATTCTTGGCCTGAAAGTCTAGAATTTAAAAGTGTAGAAAGAAAGATACAGGACCCTAGAACTCCAAACCATGCAAATATTTATTCCTGTGCATTCCAACCATGCAAACACTTATCCCTGGCATGCCCCATTCATGAATCTGCATTTTTGCTGTTTTATTTACGTTCATTTTCTGTACTATTTTTCGATTTTTTCACT
Source organism: Stegodyphus mimosarum (assembly GCA_000611955.2). Lineage (NCBI taxonomy): Eukaryota > Metazoa > Arthropoda > Arachnida > Araneae > Eresidae > Stegodyphus > Stegodyphus mimosarum. Next base: position 380,468 of record KK116125.1, read on the forward strand.
ATGGCTTAAAGAGAGCCATAGTGAAAGGCTTAAAGGCTATGAAATGAATGTATAAGTATTATTATGTAAAAGTCGTAATTTGATTTTGACAAAAATAAAACATGCAGCCGCACATTTAATGACGTTTTATTAGTAGTAAAAATTTAACAGATTTATGACTTTGATGTGGAGGTATGTCAGCAACTCTATTCCATGAGTTCTTAAGTCGGTTCAGATGCTCCTTCAAACGAAGATTTGTTCGTTTGTAACAAAAGATTTTCGCCACTTAAGAACGACTACGACGCGGCTGAAATCATGTGAACTCAAAACGAGTCAAAATAGTTTAACATTGACATAACCTAGGGGCAGCGAAAGAAGTAGAAACTCAATTCTCATTTATATTTATTAAACAGAATAATAATTAATATATTAACTAATGCGTAAATAGCATGCATTTATTAAATATAAGAAACTTCTCAAGTTTATATGTGCATTTATTATACATTAAAAAGACGTGAACCGTCACAATTCCTTTTCCCATCAGGTTATAGTTAGTTTGCTGCTAAACTACTACAATAGTTAGTACTTCACGAAATGAAATCATACAAACCGTAATGTAATCGCTGTCAATAAAACCCCAAGCTTATTTAAATTACTGAGAATGTCTTGGACGTATATTTTAACGTGGGACTGCGTTCCCCAGTGACGGTCTCAGGGGCAAAAAAGTTTTCAGACTCGAAACACGCTTATCTCTCAATAACCCCCCAAAGTATAGTTTTAGTCTATGGCTTATTTGATGGTTAAAGAAAACCACTAGAAGACGAACACACACATTTTTTTAAAACTGAAACTATGGTTAAGCTACAGAGTAGGCTCAAGGTTAGGCAAGAATACACAATATTTTGATGATGACACAAAGGCGTGTGCACCCGTTAAGTTCTAACACCGTTCAGTTTTATATCGGAATCAATGGCGAGCGAAGCGACGTACTGATTTCGTTTATACAAAAATAAATATAAAATGCCGAAAAATAAACATGCACTAAGAATACAGTGCAAGAGCCAAGCAGATAAATTAAAAAAGATATATCCAAAGAATTTAATAGAAAACGTTTAGTTGCAAAAAGGTGAAAGAACGCAACAAATGATATTACAAAAGTAATAATAAGAAAATAAAAATAAAAAAAAGCCTGAAAGCTTTCAGATTTTACATTTTTTTAACGTTTTCTGTGTTACTTTATTTATTAAATATCATGTTCTTCGTACATGATATTTATATTATATACATGATATTCTTCGTTATATAAAATTCAATTCAACAGCAAAATCACAAAATAATTTTAAAATGAGTATATCTTTAGAATTTCCGATGCACAGTCTCGCGCGCTGGAGATAAAAATGTTTGTTATCATTCCTCGCTAGGAAATAGTTGAGCTTATTAATCAAAAATTCTTTAATGTGTGAGAAAATATGAAATAGATAATAAAACAAATTCGAAATTCCAAATTAGAGCTTCCTGATGCCCATATTCGGTGGAGGCTTATTCAAAATCTGATGGCTCTAGGTACTGTTGTTTTATCACAATGTGAGAAACATATATACATTTATGCAGATTCTTCATTATTTAATTTCTTTAAATATAATACAGAGAGGTAATATTTTGTGGCAACAATTTGAAAAGTGAATCAACGCAGAAAGTGGATTGACACAAAATGCCAAAATGAAATTAATAGCCCTTCTGAGCTAACGTACTTTTGGGCTAAAAATCGACTGAAGTTGTTAGTTTTCAAATAAATGGAGGTGCTTCAACTTCTACTGTATCCAATAATAAATTGTCAAATTTGGAGGTGCCTTTACCAGATTTAAGAGCAGATATTCTTCAACGGTGTCTGTCAAATAAAAAAAGATTATTGTGTACACAATGTTTAAAAATCTTAGGAAATAGTGCTACGCATCCAAAGGCCGTTTGAAACAATTGTAACAGACAGCCTTCCATCAACTTTTTAACTTTTTAAAAAATTTTTGGCGTTCTTCCTTAAGAACCAAAAATAGGAAATTTATGGCAGAACTTTCAGCAAAAGATGTTTTTGGTGTTCTAAAAAATCTTGGCTGCTTGTCCTTCTCCCTATTCCTTCAAATCGTTACTGCATTATAGCATCTTGAAATCAGTCATGTTAGAAATCAAACAATCGCTTTTAGTTTTCAGACCTAACACTAGATTGAAAACAATATACTCTGAAAGACATCTAAAGGAAAGAGTACTGATATTATTGAACGTTCAAGAGATACAAACTTTTCAAGGACTTGCAGATAAATACTATATTTAGAAGACACTTTGCCTCCCAGACGGTATAGTGGTTAGAGGAGCCTGCTGCGGTATCGAAAGGGCCGGGTTCGAATCCCTGAGAAGGTGTGGATGTTTGTAAATGTATAAGTGTCTTTGAGGCATCGGGGCACTCATGGAGAGCCGAAAATCCTCTCGTGTGGTTTGGTGGAATGCAAGAGGGGTGGGGGAATCTGGGACCGACCCCTCGGGGTGCTCTTCCTCAAACCTAAGGTTAAAATAGACGTCCAACCTCCTCGAAGCTCCGGCAACCATTCTTCCGTGAAATTCATAGACAAAACAACAATAACAGAATATAATTTAACCCTGCGTTAGAAACGTATTTGTGTTGCACAATTAAGTACGTAGATGATACTTGTTATACACCAATTAAAATGTATCTAGAATAAGGAAAATTATTTTTGCGCTACTGCCGCCACAATAACATCAACAATGAACGTTCAGTTACTGAAAGGCGCGACTGCGAAAATCAACGCACAGTGTTGCAAAATAGCAGCAAATATCACCGGGAAGAACTTGTCACCCACGCGCTTAATCTACAGTTAAGGAAGGGAATTAAACAGCGTTTTCACAAAGATAAGATCTTAAATTCGGCAAATGATATTTTACTTATTTTCATCAACAAATCGCTGATACATTGTCAATAAATCAAATGCATTAAAACTCGTATGCAAGGTTACAAAAGCGACCCTACCACAAATACGTAATTTATGCTATTCAACGAAATTAAAACATTCATTCAGTGGTTTCCAATATTGCAAAATGCTCAAAATAAAATTAAATTGGATTTGTATCGTTATTCAGAATTTACATTTATAAGAATTATTCCTTTTTCTGTACCTGCAAATGACATATTCAAATGAGCTGCTTGATTCTTCGACCTTGATCAAAATTAAAAGATAATTACTATCCACAAGAGAAAGAATAAACTTAGCAATTCTAATTAATTCGGCAAACTAAAATTTATTCAATTAATTAACGTGCTTGACTAAAATTAGAATTATTGTCAATTCAAATTCATTTTAATCTTGCTTCTAAATAGCTGACAGCACACGAAATTGATTTTAATATAAAAACAGGCAATGAATTAAATATGTAATGAATGAATCGATAATAGATTTCAAAACAAACATTATTTTTGGCATATTGTATAAGAGCAGAAAGATGCACAATAAAGTCATTTGCACGTAACTTATTTTTAAAAAATATATATATATATATATATATATGAAAATAACTTTAAAATCCTGCTTTTTATAAAAGCTTAAATGCATATTATATGAATAATTTCAAAATTACATTACTGTAGAACAAAACATAAGAAATAATTTCCGGATCATATCTCACTCTTCTTCCAGCAAAAGATTAAATTTCTTGGAAGAAAAAAGGAGATAAAGTGGCGTAGAAAAAATTCTAACTGAATGTTAACAGAAGAATTAATTTCCAGATCACATCTGAGTTTTCTTCCAGCAAAAGATTAAATTTCTTGGAAGAAAAAAAGAGAAAAAATGACGTAGAAAAAAATTATAACTGAATGTTAACAGACGAAATAATTTCCGGATCATATCTGAGTCTGCTTCTAGTAAAAGATTAAATTTCTTCCCAGGAAAGGCAGCAAAAGGTGGCGTAGAAGAATTTACAACTGAATGATAAACAGAAGAAATAATTTCCAGATCATTCTGAATGTTCTCCCAGCAAAAAATTAAATTTCTTAGAAGAAAAAAAAGAGGAAAAGTGGCGTAGAAAAAAATTATAACTGAAGAAATAATTTCCGGATCATATCTGAGTCTCTTTCCAGCAAATAATAAAATTTCTTAACTAATTTTCCGCATCTTTTCATCTACAACTTGCAGAATGGTTGAACAAGAGATTTTCATATCCTGATCAATACCAGTTTTCTAAATACAAATGGATTACCTTAACTGGATAATTTCTTATTTGGAAAGCGCTCACAAGGACTATCTGCCTATGGGAAGGGATGTCTTTGCGGACGAATATTTAAAGCAAACTGTTACGTATTTATGTTACGCACGAAAATCCCTAAGTAGCTATTCTATTTAACTGCTAGAATCAATATGGAAGCAAAAAGAAACCAATCGCCTGTGGTAATTAAAGTTCAAAGCAAACTACACTGGTGAAATAAATTAAGAGAATTTGCATATTTTCTCGAATTGCATGAAAAGAACTGAACTGAAGGAAAAAGCACTGCTTCTAGATAAAAATGCAAATCTTGTACGGCAAATACGTAAGCGTACACATGTGTGTAGCCGGAACCAGCAGAAAAACAGGCTTTATAAGCGCGTGGAAGGTTAAGACGAATTGTGTTCGCTAGCACACCTCAGCGAATTTCTTGGTGTTATCTTGCAGCACTCGGTAAATTAACATCGGAACAGTAAAATAAGTAACCACCAACGTTTAGATAAGGGAATGAAGTGGCGAATTATGGAGAGGCTAGAGGCAGGCCAATCGCAAGTCCAGATATGCAGAGAGTTTAATTTAACGCCCATGGGTGTAACATATGGGAACAGTTTCAGGATATTAGATCCATCGAGACAAAGCCCGGGAAAGGTCTCCAAGAGCCATGACGGTCAGAGAAGATCGCTATCTGTTCATTTTAGCGGGACCTGTATGCAGTCACAGGAACCCGTGTAACAAGGGTGACTGTTTCCAAAAGACTGAATGAGAGAGGGTTGTTTGCCAGAAGACCGGCTGTTTGCGTCTCGCTCACGTCTACGGACAGGAGAGTCCGATTAGCATGGTGCAGGCAGCATAGTACGGAGCACTGGGCAACTGTTCTGTTCACAGACGAGTCCCGTTTTAGCCTAAACACCGATTCTCGGCGTACTTTCATATGGAGAGAGCCAAGGATCCGCTACCTACTCTCCAATGTCCGCGAAATCAACAATTATGTCGGTGACGGTGTAATGGTCTAGGTAGGCATCATGTTGGATGGCAGCACACCTCTCCACGTCTTTGACAGAGGCTCTGTAACTGGTGTGAGATATAGGGATGAGGTCTTGAAGCCCTATGTTCGCCTTTTCCGGGGTACAGTGGGCCCCGAGTTCATCTTACAGGACGATAACGGAAGGCCACATAGAGCTCTTTTGGTCAACGAATTTCTCAAGAGTGAGGATATTCGCCGGATGGATTGGCCAGCCAGGTCTCCAGACCTCTACCCTATAGAGCATGTCTGGGACGCTCTGGGAAGGGCAACTGCAACTCGCAACCCCTCTCCGAGAACCATCCAGGAACTGAAAACAGCGTTGCTGAATGAGTGGGACCAGCTGCCACAGGCACTGATAAACTGCCTTATTTCATGTATGATATCACGTTGCGAGGCTTGTATGGCTGAAAGAGGGGACCGTACCCCCTATTAACCCATTTCTTTTGTGTCTTCTGTAACCTCTGTTTCAGACCTTCAGACTCCCATGAGTGTTACACACGAACATGTGTGTCTATTATAACTGTTGAATGTTTATTTTGTTTGTATTATATCAACCTATGTTCACACCAAATTTTATTAAAATCTGTGCAGTAGTTCTGGAGATCGTAGAGGAAATATGAAAATTCTCTTAATTTATTTTACCAGTGTTTTATAGATTTCAAGGCTTTAGCCACTACGCCACTAAATGGTTTCTCTACGAATGAAGTGAGCATTGTATTAAAATGTCTTCGGATTAAATATCATTGTATCCTCTAGGAAGATAGCTATGACGCTGCATGCACTGAAGAAGAAATACTTATTGCATAGTAAACTAAAACGTTAGTAAACAAAGATTCAGAAATTAGCCTCTAAATTTTTCTAATTATAATACATCAGCAGAAATTTATGACGATCAAGAACGTAATCAAGTGTTCTCAGGTTTAATCCACTAAAAGGTAACAACCTGCACAGTGGAGTGGGGGAATCTAAATATACATCGATATTTGTAATTTTGGTGCTACACACTAAGAAATGCGAAATGAGATTTGTGAAATTTAAGACCATTTTATTTAGCACGACTAAGAACTTACTCACGGCGCAATATAAAGTTGTCTTTTTTATTTGATTAAAGCTCAATTAAAGCAACTGTAATTAAATCTTGTTTTGAAAAGAAAATGAAACATTTTAAACTTTAGATTAAGTAACTCTTAATGATATGTTTATTAAATGCAGCTAATTGCTTATGGATGTGTTATGCATAATTTATTAATTTTTTGACATACAACTTGATAACATTAAGTGAAAGTTTTTAATTCCTGATAAAAAATTGTTTGCATAGTTAAAATTTTAAGAAATTCGTAAAATTTGTTCTTCTGTGCGGTTTTCTCTGAAGTGAAGAATTGAGTGCAGAATTCTTCAGTGTATTTTTCTCCTTATAGCTCTTTTCATTCATGACAGAGGCTTTTAGATGCTGTTAATGTTCTAGGAAGTAATTTTCTTATGCCGTACTTACTTTAAATATTATCTACGAGAAAATGTGCAAACTTCTCCTTTTGTTTTATTTATGTATTTTTTCCGCATATTTTTGCTATCTTTTTTAGTACACATGCAATTACACTTGCTGTTTATTGCGATTATACACAAGAAGGTTTGTGAAAGCCAACGCTATTTTAACTGCACCATTCACCATGTTATGAGACGACCTTTTTATAAAGTTTCTTCTAAGGAAGGCTTGGCACTAATTTTAGTGATTTTATTGTTTTGAAATGAAACTTCAAAGAGAACCTTTCGCTTGTTCAAAAAATATTCTCCTGGCAGTATAAGAACATCATAATTCACTTCAATTAGTTCCTGCCAGAACAAGAAAATGGCCTTGAAATTACGCTTTGTTGTGAGTTATTGTGAAACCTCTATAACTGTCAATTATGTTATCAAAGATTTGAATCAGAAAACAGAAAGGAAATAAAGCCTTGCTATTTTTTATTGAAGGCAGAGCTAGAATTTTCAGCCCAATTTAAAATAATGCATAATTAATCAAAATACCACAGTTTAAAAATATTATAAATCTTCTTCTATTGGCTATGAAATAATGTTTTAGATTTATGTAATGCTCTTTGAATCTGAGATGACATAAATGATTAAAGATAAAGACAATAAATAATTGCATGAAAAAGTTCTTATTTTAACATCTATTATCGTTTTCCAAATTATAAACTACCACAAATTTTTTAAAATTTCCATCCCAAATAAGTTCAAAGAAACAATTGTTTAACATGAATTATAGACAGTAAGAGAAAGTGATTAATTCTATGTTTTCACTCTAAGAAGTGTATTTTAGGAGTGCTGCGTGCGTCATCTCAACAAAGAGTTAAAGAGCAATAACTCCACAAATGGGTATTGGAGGTCCATAAGCTTGAGGATGACTTCCCATTGTCTTTCGAATGACCCTTGCTGGCATTCTTCCTAATACTTTATCATCAAAGTTAGACAACAATAAGCTTCTACGTGATGTCGCGTAGATGATGATCTCTAAAACAAAAACCCCCTACCGCCAATTATGAGGATCGTCAGCGTAAGTACTTGTAGACCTAGCGTTGGATTTTATTGGGCCAATGAAATTCTTCTTGGATGATCTGCTTTGGAAAAAAAAATTCTAGGGGAAAATTTATTGATTCTACTTAAATACATTTCGATGTTCTAAAAGAATACTGGATAAAACCATTGCATATAATAATAGCGAATTTTTAACAGACGCTGTAAACAGAAATTCTTTATCACTTCATAAAAAATCACAACAAAATAGAGGGGGGAATTGAGTTATCTTTAGATGGAATTTGAATTTTATGCCAAAATTCGGAAAGCTAAGTCGACCTTATGATTAAAAAAGGAAACAAACACTGCGTATAACAACGAAAAAAGGAATTTGTTAGTCGCGAATGAAGGATTGGAAAATTAAGTAATAATAACGTGAATTGTAGTTACATTATAGTATATAATTATTAAGCTTGTAACTTCTTCTTCATTATACGGCAGAAATTACTTTCTATGACTTTTTCCTAAATGAAGGCTTTTCCTTTAATGTTTTTTAAATGTATCAAAATGCCGCAATGATTTTTCCAGTAAAGAAAAAATAATAACGAACTTTACAAAAAACGATAAGAAATATTCCAACAATGAGTGCAATTTTATGATCTAGAAAACTGCGCTTAAACTCAATTTTTTACCCATTTTATTCTTATTAATAAATTAGCATTTATAGCCTTTTGCAGATAGTAACATAATTTGAATATTGCTCAGTTTGTAAGTTAATTAATAAAGGCAGCTCGCCCTTGATAGACCAGTGTTCAATCCTGTTAAAGCATTGTTATTTATGACTGTTGTTTCTATGCTAAGTAGAACCACTCAAAATCTACTAGTCAAGAAAGTACTTAATGTAGTTGATTGCAGTAAAAGAAGGGTTAGAGACCACCAGATACTTTAAAAACTAGGTGCGTCGATGAAAATTAAGAAGGTGCGGAGTTAAAAGCTAATGCTCATCCCACTGGTCATCAAGGTCTATGACCAATTGCGGATTCGCTTATTCTTTTTTTTTCCCCAACCCACGATTCTCCACTGTTTTAGTGTATACAGTGCCAAAATTCCTGCATGAATTATTAAAAAAAATAGCATTCCTCGCCAGATGGTTACACTGACCAAACAAAAAAAAAATCTTGAGATTTTACAATAAAAAAGTGCTATTTTTATGTCCATAATCATGACCATTACTGTTAGTTTTACGAACGTGTATTTTATTTTTCTATCTTTAATAACTTTCTAAATAAACTGCGTCATCTGATAAACTACGGACTTTTAATAATTGTTTTCCCTATTTTAAAATATATACTGCAGTTTTTGTGTTCAATCCAGTGTAACTTTTGTCATCTTCTCAGTCCTCCACACTTCCATATTTATTATCCACAGAATGATAGGGCTTACAGCACTTACGAAATGCATTCATTCTTTGATATAAAAAGTAATCGCAATTACTACTCAAAATTATTTGTTATATTTTAATTTGCACACTGTTTTTGACATGAGAAATATCTTTCCAAGAACACTGCGAGGGACATAGACATTCCTGTCAAATATAAGAGAAACTGTCAGTTACTTTTGATAGCAATTTTGTTTGAGATACCATGATTCATGCCAATAATCAGTATGCCATAATTCATACAAAATCCATTTATGACCAAAAGCAATCTTGCTATCGATGATCTTATCTATCGATGAAAAGACCCATCGCCTACGCTGAGGTATCAGTCAACAAAAACCGTCATCCTTCTTCGAGGCCATCAACAGCCTGCCTCCACACATTTACTTGTCGAAAGTTAATTACTATCGAAAACCAGAATTAAAAAGACAAAAAACGATAGTATTAATGGTAATTAAGCATGATTCTCGACTTGATATATTATCCCTGAGGTTAATTAACGTTCATCCGCTCCACCCCAATCGTTTCTTTGTTGCTAAAGGGTACTTAATAAGTCTTCAGCTTCCTGCGTGATGCCAAGTCTCGAAGAAATTTAAATTAATTCTAGCGTATCGTGATTTCCGCATTTGTATAAATCGTGCATCTTGGGATGATAAAAAAGCATTTATTCCGATCAAAAAGCTGATTGATTTCTTAGATAACTAAATTTTAAATAGCCTTTCTAGTTTTAGTTTTTTATTTTCACTGCAAGGTATTCTTCGATAGGTAAAATTTTAAAATGATTACTAGCAGTAACTAAGAAAACCCGCTACGCAATAGAAAAGAAAATAAATAAAAAATGTAGTATACGTAAAATCAGAAGTTAACTAAAGACGGGAATTTGCAGTCTTCATCGGAGATTTTTGAATTGCAAAATAAAATCTAAGGATGGAACTGCTAGGTATTTCGGAACTGCTCAGCGATTTAAATTGCGGTGTTATATCGGGTCTGAAATCCACCACCATTTATAAAAATATTTTTTAGCCTGAAAATTTACTCTTTCTGTATACGTTTATGAATATGACAGAAGTACTTATTAAGGCGAAAAAAATTATATCTCTTACATTCGAATTGCAAATACAAGAAAGGATTTATTTACAAACGAAAGCACAATGCCCATTCTTGGTTCAGCTATATGACCGTGTGAAGAAAATCAAGTTCTAAACAAAGCTGATTCTATAAGGAACCCCGAATCAGATTCTAAAATACCTCTTTAATCTTTTCATACTCCACCATACTATTAACCAAGAATCTATAAGTTAAACTGCATAACATCAGGCGATTTTTATTACCTTCTATGGCATTCATCTATGCAATTTAGAGGTACGAGTGTACACGCTGAACTTCGTTCAGATGGCAGTGCTAGTATTTTTGCACCTTTTTTTTTTAAGTTAAAACTGCTCCTGCATATTACAAGTATAATCACTCTAATCCGTATATTCAGGCATTCCGCTCTGATTGGTATAGCCGTTAGCGACGCTGGCTACCTTGTGGTTCGATTCAGGGAAAAAGGCCTTGATGTAAGACCCGTGTTAAGCATTTTGTCGCGAGTATAAAATTCTCAGTACCTCGGTACTAGTACTGCCCAGTACCTCTGTAAATTCTAAAAATTTAATTATGGTATCTAGTGCATCTCCTAAACTCTAAAAGTGTTTGCCATCCCTAAATTATGTTGCTCGGTGTGTTTTTTAAATTTTAAAAATTTTGCCACCGGTGCGGCCGCAGTGGTTGCACTGGTTGTGCCTCCGTCCCCGCCTGGATGCTTGTAAGTTATAACTGCTATTCTTGAAATATGAAAACTTCGGAGTTTGAGGGAGGTTTTCGTGCTGCGTTGCGATGCCATTTCAAAAGAACTCTAAATTCAATTCTTTTCATAATACACGATTCAGGTTATTAAGCTATTCATAGGATTCGATGTAAAATACATGAATATTTAATTTGTCGGCCTCAGTTTTATATTCTTTGGCTAATTTCATTTTGTAATCATATTCTTACCCTTTTATACTGTAAAATTCTGAGTAGGGAATTATTTATTAAAATACATTTAAATACGAAATCAAATTAATGAATTTAAATAATCAAATTAATGTTAATTCTGTTGTGTGATTAAATTCAGTAATGTCTTGGTGTATTATTGGTGTAAAATAAAATCAAATATAAATACTTAATTGATTAAACACTAATTGAGTCTTTACAAGTGTCTACATTAGGTTAAAAACAATTCAGATCAAATAAAATTTCGTACGAGACATTATGGGGAAAACTATTAACGGTGGAGGAGTGAAATTTGCGCAAGCTTTTACGTACATAAAAGTTTCATTAATTAAATAAATTTCCTTTATTGCTGAAAAAAAACTGTCCTTAATGAAGGCTAAAGTTTAAAAACCGGGAGATCTGATGATCAGTCGGAAGATGTCATGAAAACCCAGGAGTCCCCCGGTTCCCAATTAAACCAGAAGAGTTGACCGCTGTGTGTATCTGTGCAGTATGGGGACATTTAAAATACTAGCTAGTCGAAAATTCTCTTGAGAGATTTAGTGATAGAGAATGAGAGGTGGGAGATAGTCCGATCCGTAACCCGGGGAGGTCTCTAACAAAATTAGGGCTGAGCTCAACAGTTAGTGCCGTGAAACTATGTCTTATATCTTTATGACCAATGGTGAAATTCTATTGTCCATCACACTTCTTATATTATCAAAGAAATGCAGTTTTTTGCATGGTAATTCATGGCATCGGGAAATCAAGATTCGTTCATTGGTATCTGAAAGACAATGAAATATTCGTGGATAAAGTTCCTTTCATAAATTTCAGGCTTCTTTGAAAGTACTAATTGAAGAGATACTGATGTTGGCGTTTCCTTGAAAACTCCGATGACTTAGAATTTCCTTTTAATAACTTTAATAAAGATGGAGAAGGAGAAAGATGATAACTGATGCACACGTTAAACCTTGACTTAAAAGAGATATGCGACTGTGTGTTGGTCAATCTGAGGCTTCCAGGCTTAAACGAAAACAGGCCAGTTTTGCAGACAGAAGCTAAATCTTGGACCATAAATTTAGAACATTAAATACTAAAAAGGACAAATCACAACAACAGAGAAATTTGAAACTGAATCGTAATTATTTCTTAATGGACTTCGAACCATCAAAAGAATATACTTTGTTTATGTATAAAAGTGAAGCTACCATTTACCTAAATGTTAACAGCAACTTACATTTATTTCGCATTATTTTAAATTAAAAAGAACTTAGATTATGATATTTATTGATACAGGTTCGAAATTCATTATGTAATTTTTAAAATTTGTATCCCAACTAACCGGCACACACTTTTTTTTCCAGTTTCAATATTTTTTATGACCTTAAATTAGACTTTGAAAGATAATAAAATAGTTCTAATAATAAATTCGTGGAAGTAGCTAATGAGATCTCCGCAGAAGTAAAATGCAAATACCTACCGCATGCCACACTTTTAAATATGTGACACACATTGCTCATATGAAATATTTTCCGTAACGTCAGGTAAAGGCTTGCACCAGGTAAAGAATTTTAACAGAACGAATAGTAAGAAATAACGTCAGATATCTGAACACTCTTGCCATTCTTTTTACACTATTCCAGACTTATATGAAAAAGTAAAATTAATTGCAGCTTCTCTGTTCTGTAGTTTAAGCGGTTTCAGTGAGATGACAAACTGATAAATTTATCAGCAATTAATTTCTTTGCGAGGAAGTTTAAATGAGAATGTTATGCGTAATTTAAGCATTATTAATATCATTTTAAAGGGTGATGAGATTAACTAAATCTTCTTATAAGAATACAGTTAGAAATTTTCCATTCAATTTTCATGGCTGATTTACAGATATCGCCAAACCAACATAAATCAAAACTATTTATTGTGCTTTTGTCATGATTACTGACACATTTTTCGTTAGTCTTCAAAACTCATCAATCATGTTTTAGACTGATAATTCCAAGTTTTTTCTAACTGATGATACACTTTACACTCCAAAACTTTGATACAGTCAATTTAATCTCTAACTATTATTACATATATTACGAAGGTTATAACTACAATATTTGCAATTATTTATTTATCTCTAATACAAAAGAGGTACTTCTATGGATTTTTGATGTCCTTCGATGTAATCAATGACTTTGTTTACACACCAATGGCGCCAAACCGGAATAGTGGTTAGTGAGGCTGACTGCCATACCGAAGGGCCCGGTTTCGAATCCCGGAGAAGACATGGGTATTTGTAAATGTTTAGTGCATGGCATGGGAACACTATAAATATGCAGCGAGCCGAAAGACCTTCAGACTAGTCCCCCCTCGAGGTGCTCTCTCTCGAAATTCGGAGCGCAACTGAGCTAAAGTCAGGCTGTCGTGTGTATGATGCTCAAGACTCTTGCCAACGACAGGCGCATTTTCCTTGCCACGATAAATGTCATGGGCTTGTTCTGACCTTTGTCAGATAAGTGGGATTGGTAACAACAGCACAACGCAGATGCCGAAGACATAGAATATCCATAGCAGTGTTTGTTCTGCTGTTAGTTCCAATGGGCCGGTCTGTTTCCTGATAAATTTCGGGAACAGTTCGAAAATGAATGCGATGAAGTAGTTCCTTCATTTTGGGGAACAAACAGTTAATAGGACTCAAGAAATATGGTAGATGGTACATCGTATACCAGCTTTATCGAATGAACAATTTAGCCACAGACTGCACTACATGCGTCTGAACATTGTACTACAAAATGATAGAAAGTTTCTAGAGAAAGTGTCTCCACTTCTTTTGCAACGCCGATCGCAAATGAAGTTCCAAAATAGAATGATAATACTGAAGACCTATCCTTAAGGTACACCATCACAAATGTACAAGAGAATCACCATAACCTTTGCACTGTTAGGGTTTTGATGAACTTTTGATTTTCGTATTGCCGTGTATTGATGTTACTTTTCCAGTTGAAGTTTCAGCTTTTCCTCGGACGATCTAGCTGTGTCACTCATCCAGTCTAATGATGCAAAGTGTTTTTTCTAGGCTCCTAAAGAAATTGATCAGCATTTCATGTCACCACTTTTGTATTTCCAACAACTCCGCTGTTCCTGTTTCGAAACATCATAGCGACAGCACTTTAGATGACCAACTCATACAAGACTCTATTCTTATCGCTCCGACGCATATGCATACGATTAAAATGCTGAATCCGTTTATCGTAAAGTTAGCTAAATACCAAATTAACGAATGGTATACGAGAAAAACATCTCTGCGTTTCGCATCGTGTACACAGTAGTGTTACATCTATTTCTAAAGCTCGAAATCATCAATGTATACCTACATGCATTGATGGATTTGAAGTTTGTGCTTGATCTGTGACATAAATTACATCAAGACACATATTCATCCCCTTATTAGAAATCTAATCTTGCGTATTCTACAGTATATTGATCGAAATAGTACAGACCAACATGCAACCATGTTTCAGATCAATGATCTTTAAGCAGTTGATGACGCATTTAACGCAACACCTGTGATACTTCGAAAAGGTAAATTGAATTTTAAATTATTATTATTATTATTATAAATAACTGCATTCGCACTAACTTTTTAATTTAAAGTCTGTGTTTTATCTATTACACAAAAGGATGCAGTCTTTCGGTTGACAGAACGAATGTGAAAATCAACTTAAAGATGCACAGCCTCTTGTTTTCTGTCAAAATTTCACTGTTTTCACCGAAGAAAATATTTATTCTCAAACGTATGATGTTCAAGAGAAAGCGAAATTTTAAGTGTGTATTTAAATTCAAGAATTTCGCTACACACCTCATGTGGCTTCACGGCACATCAGAAAAACATCAGCTGAGAAACACATTTCTAGACTAGTGACGGAGAACGTCAGTGCACAAGTTTCAGTGGTCATACACCCCAAGGTTTGAAATAAGATATTGCTTTCACCAAATCTCCAAGCAATTATTCTCTGTGTTTGAATTCAGTTCATTGTTTTATTAATTCATTCAATGAAACGTTTTTTAGCAATAAGTCCTTATTTTTCAGCAGAATCTATTTTTTTCATTATTATTATTTGACATATTACGAATCCACTTTTATTCGCAGTTCGTTTAAACAATAATTTAATGATTGGATGTGTAATCCCTAACAGATCGCATGACTGGACTGGATTTTCTTATATAAATGAATATACAAAGAATGTTTCTTTTTTCGATCGAGATATATACAGATTCAAGCTGGATATTTTCCCAAATTCTGACATATTCGCTCTGCTCAATTAACACATACCCACAATGCCTACAAATTTCAGACCATTTATAATATAATAACGAAAGTTAATTCACAGCCTTATACATCCTTTAGCAAAGTTTATTCCGTATCAACTCTCACTCAGAAAACGAAACCTTCAATTATCTTGTTGCTGTATAAAGGCAAATGATGACGGTATGAAAAATAGGGGTTAAAAAAATATGTATGTGAAACTAAGCACCGCCCGTTATTAGGAAGCATGATAAAGTGTGGTGTATGATGATAGATTGACTCATTTTTCATTTTCTTTTTTTACTAGGACTAGATTCTTTTAACATGGAATGAAAAGAGCCTTACATTTCTGGAATGCAAGATAACATGGTCGGACTGAATGATAACAAGGATGTTATTAGGATAGCCTCATCGATATTAATCCTATATTAGAAACGATGCTAATGATCTTGAGCAACTTCGGCAAAGAAATTTCGGATTATGGTAAGATAGAATGTGGGAGGGGAGACATAATATGAGGTATTTGGCACTAAATCGCTAGTTATTAACTTTGTTTTTGTATTTTTTATAAGTTGTTAATGAAGAATTTAATTTTACTGAGTTACTTAATGGCTTTCCAAATGAATTTATTCTCGTTTGATGGCTGTTCGACGACTGGTGTAAGGAAACAAAATGTACGAAATTGGTCATCGATTAAGTAATTTCGAAGATATTCTATAATGCTTTATTAAAATGTTATGAATAGCAGCTCCCTTTCGGTAACAAACTAACAAATGATGGGAAAGCAGAACGATTTTACAGCAGATTTTGATTGCTCAAATAGCCTAATAATAATTGCATTCTATGATGCCAAGCACTTATAAATTGGGTTTTAATTGAATTGCACGTTTTATTTCTTAGGATACACTGATGCTACTTTGTGCTGTTAGGAAAGTAAAGGAGCATCACAGTCTCAATGAAAAATGGCTTAAGATTTTAGAGTGCTGTATAAAATCAATTAGACATTGTTATTAGCAATCCTAATTTATTTTGAAACATTACTTTTGCAGTTACTAACATTTCCCGAGAGAAATAGTTTTAGCGGCAGATTTTTACCTGCAACTTTTGAAAAAACTGATACTCACAGATCTGCTCCACATTACGTACCCGCAATATTTTATGATGCTACGTAAAATATTGAGCTGGAAGTTCTGTTTCGGGTAGATCAAACAGGCTGTGCTTCTGTAGAGTACATTTCCGAGAGTTTTTCCTTTTTACTTCAGGAAGGAACATATTTCGGAATCAGGGAGAAAAGTTTCTTATTACGGTTTGCATCGGTAGGTCTGATAGAGCTATAAATTTCACATATTGTTGAGGATGGTTTTGTTTGTAAGAAATGGATATGTTGTAAGCCTCATCACACTTCGCATTCGACCCCCATTATTTTCCAATAAACAGGAAATAGAGAGCGAATATTTTAAGCTGAATATACGCTTATATAGTTCTTGTGTAGTTTTAGGAAATTACTACAGCATGATTAACAACTTGTCGAAAATAAGTTCAAGATTTTGTTTCGATTTGAAGAGTATGGTATCATTAACGGGCAACAATAAAATTTTTAAAAAACCCAATACCTTTTGTTTACGAAACGTTTAAACATCAATTTACGTATAACAATAATAAATAAAAGCTGACTTCGTCTGACGTTGATATTTAAAAACAATTAATGCACTTCAAGAAGTAAAGCAACAGTTTTCCCCACTTCTAAAGGAATAAAAATATTTACAGAAGGAAAAGTTGAAATAATGTACCGCAAACATTATCAACGGATTCAACGTCCGTTTAAAATTAAAAAGGCGCAACAAAGCACTGTTTAGATGAAGTAGTGGAGAATAATGATACTAAATCACTGTATTCCCAAAACAGAGAACTTGAGTTTTTTTTTAATCAAAATTTTCCCCATTTCATGCTTTAAGGTAATCAGGTAATCTTATAGTGTGTGATAAAAAAAAACATTCTCTCACAGTGTTGTATGTTAGAGGGGGAGGGGAATATGAAACCTTTATTGTCTAAGAGACACGATTTTATTTTTACTGCTAAAAGACGACACAGAACATTTGCTCGTATTTACGAGCAAATGTTCTGTTTGCATTTGCTCGGAGAAGAGGAAACAAACTTGTTATTTTAAATATTATAGCTTTATAAATGCATTGCAAGACACGCTTTCCTTTAACACTGTGATGCATATTATTTCAAGCTTTAAGTGTTGGAAATATTTCTTATTGAGGAATTCTGTTGGAAATATTTCTAAAAAAAATAGTTGAAATGGTTGTACAGTTCGTTTTAACGAACTGGAGTTTACTGCAGAACTTACGTACTTGCTTTTGATTGTACTGCTTAGAATAGAAATAAAGGTATCATTATTTCAGTGGATATACCAAGACAAAGTTTTGCTGGTTATCAGAATCAAGTTGGTCAAGTTGGTGTGCAAGTCTTACTTCTTTTGCAAGAATTCCTGTTAATTTATTTCTGCTGCAGGGTTTAGACTTATTAATTAGATACAGCTAACTTACTTTCGCTTTGCCTGGAGCTGCTGTTTTTCACAGCAAACTTAACAAAACAATAAAAAAAAAAATTTTATACGCGCTCAAGGGGCATCGCTCCAATAGTGGTGCAGTCACCTTCAGGGATTCAGATCTTATTCTATTTCATTTACTCCTGTTTTACAAAGAATATATTTTTCTTGTGGGAAGAAAAGAGAGGGCAGTTCTTGGGCAATATGGAAAATTATTTATTCTTTCTTAATATTTTTATTTTTATTCATACTGGCAAGATTTGCTTGATAAATTTGCTTGGAAGCCACCGAAACTCGCATCCGGTTAATCCTAAATCTTCCAGTAAAATCATAATTCTAGTCGGAGCCTCAAATAAGTATAATAGTAGGTATAGTCAGGTATTTTAATTTATAACTTAACAATTTTTCATTAATTTAATTTACGTAATTAATTCTGTATTTTGTTTCTTTGCATTTTATTTCATGTTTTTACTTAATACGTATTATTTTATTGAATGAACTTTCCTGACGGTCTTCCATAGAGCTTCGACAGTTCTTATTTTATAAACTAAGCTTTGAATACTGTGCAGAGTCGTCTAAGACTTTCTTTTATGCTGAAGACGTGAAAAATGGGGGCAATGCCTTTCCGGACTCGAACCCTGGACCTCTCGAATACGCGTTGAGTATGCTTTCTAATTACACCACGAAAGCATGCGGAAGGGAGGGTTTTCCAGCATATTTCTATCAGTCCTGATTCTATCAGTTCCTTCAGTTCAGTTAATGGGCGATGCCAAAATTCTCTGGTGTCTTTTAACTGAAAGTATTTTGTCAAGTCCAATCTATTAACACAGTAAGTGAGGCATAGATTTCTTATTTTTGACACTTTTTGTGCTTTTGAAAATCTGTCTGATTCTATTAAATTTGCCCGACTTTCGAGTTCTTTTAATACTGTCAGAAATCAATAAAAATGCCGTCTGGACTGTTATTTTTTATTTGATTTCTAATTTAGAAAGATTAAAATTTTAGTTATTTTATTTGTATTACCTTACAACTAGTTGGAGCTATTTTAAACACTAGTTCTTTTTTTTTTTTTTGGTAAATCCTACCTT
>KK116125.1:399716-444233 GCA_000611955.2 Stegodyphus mimosarum
CTTTTTTTTTTTTTTTTTTTGAGATGGTGGATAAAGAAGCTTTCATATAGCTTTCCAAGCCAGACTTTACCTGATTCAGTCAGATGGGACGCTCCTATTAACATAAGCATTATCATTTTTATATAAAAGAATAAATGGAAAGAATAAAAACAAACACAATGGTTGGGAATGATTATCTACCGATTGTAACTCTTGCTTTGTTAAAAAAAAATTGTTCCCTGCAAAAAGGTTCAGTTTTCATGAAAGCTTATTTCAATAACTGTTTTATGCCACTGTTAGAAAAATCTTTTGTACACAAAAGAGCAAATCTCTGTTTCCTTACTAATAGGTTATGCTTTGTCTCTCAGCATGAATTGAATAACAGCCCATAACAAACTGGGCTCATTAGCCATCAACTTCCGTTGGAAATCACTACTTCCTTGTGCTCCTGATGTGGTACTCTTCTTACAAATTTACGCCCTTAAAAAAGATTCAAGCAATTAGTAAATATTTAAGGTCACAGTTTCGCTTGGGCAGTGTTGTGTAGCTCAATTTGAAGGGGGGAAGAGTTCAACCGTGAAAGGAAAGTAACTGTAAGTGTAAAAATGAAGACGCATAGCGAATCCCAATAAAGTAAAAACAACAACTTCGCAAAGTATTACGGCAACTGAAAGAGAAATTTGGGGTTGAAGAATTCATGTGTGTGGACTCGTCCTTTTGCGAAGTTCTGTTAGAAATGTGTAATTTCCAGAGGTTGAATATTTCATAAACGGTTTTAACTTTCGCAACGATAGATCCATAAACTTGTCATAAACAAGTCGTAAACAGCGGCATTCTTCTCTGTTATCCAATGGAACATCATTCAAGGAAGTCATTTGAAAAAATTTCCAATTACATATTTTGGCGCCAGACACGTGTATAGCCTAATCTTTGTATTTTCGTGTCACGTTGTGTTACCAAATTGCTCTTTGCTTTAATTGAGATGTGTAAAGAGTAGCTCACGGGCTACATGCTCTCCGTGAGGTGCTTTTCTGAGGATAACAGCAAGGTTATGAAAACTTATTGTTATTACCATGTTGACCGCGTGGCTTTATAATGCATGTATATTTTTATCACCAGAGGGGCTATTAGCCTCGGTCCTTACTTTTGCGTCGTATCAAGTAAAAGGATGCTTTCATCAAATGTTGTTATCTCCATTTATTATTTTTAAAGAAATAACATAGCAGACATAAAAAAATATGGTAACATTTACAGCTCTTTCAGGCATTCTAAAGCTATGCTGCTTTTAAAAATTTTGGGATTTTGCTGTTGAGTTTTATGTGGGGTACGTGCGAAGAAAATGTTAGTTTAATAAATAAAGTTAAAAAGATAAAAAAGTTGCGCAGATCATCTTATTTAGAAAACTGAACACTAATATGATGAACTGAGAAAAGCTTGAAAGAAAGGGAATAACAAAAGAGCAAAATAAAGAGATGCCATTACGTCTGTTAATATATGAGCACGTGCAGTTATCATTTTTCATTGTATGACAGAATTATAAAATAAAAGAAATTAGTCAACAGGAACGAGTCCAACAGCGGACTGATAAACTGCAAGCCAACGAGAGCATAAAGAACCTTAAAATAAATCTCATCTGGTGCGAAGTTAAAATCTGAATCCTTTCACGTTCTTTTTTTAATACTTTTGAGCATCTCGAAGACTGTTTTCAGGGCAAACATATTATTTTAACTGAAAAACGGGTGGACTTTTAATTCGCATTAGAGTTCCCAGTGCTCTCATTAAATTGTAAATTTTTAATTTAAGGTATTCATATTTAAATATTTTATTGGAATATGGATATATTCAAAACGATGTGTTAAATTTCTTTTGTGAGTAATGTGAAACTGTCTACAGAGGTAATTTAAAATAAATATATCTGTAACCTTCAAGTAAATCAGAATTTATTATTTCAGGAGGTATTCCTAAACGTTAGCTGAACAATAAACCTCGAATATACACAAAATCTACCATTACCGGAATGTACAAAAATTATTTTCATTATTCATGCTGTCTGGCAAAATACCATTTCGCGAAGCTATTTTACTTTTTATGCAAAAAAATATGATAAATATATCATAAATACTTTCAACTGTTGACAGATTTCATGCCTGTTCAAGTAAAAGTGGCATGTGAAAACTTTCGTTGCGAATGAATAGGCATCTGCAGTCAAGTCTATTATTAACTGCAAAAACATCAACAGAAACTTGTATGCAGCTTTAATTATGTGAATCATTGTGTCTTCTTTCTGTCAGAAAATGCTTCAAAAAATTGTTTACTCTTCTGAGAAGTACTGAAAAGCTATTATATAAATTAAAAAATAATCCAAAAAAATGATAGTCTAAAAACATATACTAAGCTAGCTATAAAAGCAAATATTTCCTTATTACTAGGGTTCCTGTTTTAAGAACCAGCAGTAGGCAAGTAGTTAATATTGGGGTCGAAACACAAAGTCGGGCTTTTCATAACGCTGACGTGACACACTTACAGAAATGGGATCCCGACTCTATCTGCTCTTCCCGACTAGAAATTTTTGACGTCATGGCCTATGTGTGACTTCATTGACTCATTGTCTGCTCAAAAGCTGTATCTTCGTTGTTCCCGTTTCTGTGATTGAACTGACGTCAATGAACAAGAGTGTTGAGAAGAACCTAACATGTCTGTTTACTGACACTAGGAAAAAGAAGTTACAAAGGTAGTAGTTGTTTATGTGAAGACTAGGAGTCAATGACTTTACACAAGAACTTGTAGTTTAATAACCTTAATTAGGACCCGCTGAATAGTCAGAATTTGTTGGGAGTTCGATATCAGTCGTACGGGCTAGCAGCCCTTTCCACGACAAAAATCTGGCTGCATATATACATACAGCAAGATTTTCGTGGTTTTCCCCTATACGTAACGTGAATACGAGCCATTTTCCCATAAAAAGTTCTCCACGAAGGCATTCCTTCCTTTAGATAGTTCTTGCCTGCTTTTTCATATTCAAATAGCTTAACTTAACCTAACTATGCTATTTAAACAGTGCAGACGTTATCTCGAATATACATTCCTAAATAAGCAAAAAATGTCATAAACCATGGCCAAACGGCTAACAGTCCTTAGCATCTTTCTCCTTTCTCGATAAACCAAAACTTATCAACATATTATAAAAAGGCAACATGTAGGTTACTCACAGTTCTTTTCGTGATAGGCAAAGTGACCGTGGTTAGGTCTGTTGCCATTTGACGACAGTTTGCGACATACGTCGACAATTTATTGATAACTTTAGCGTCGCTTAACTAACAGAGAGGTAATACCGTCTTTTTCCGAAAATAAGACACTGTCTTACTTTCTTTTTTGGTCCAAAATACGCGCTAGGGCTTATTTTCGGGGGAGGGCAAAAATAAAAGTATATTTATATATTTTTATTTAATATTTATTTTACACAGAAATTTAAATTTATTCAATTACAGTCATGTCATCTTCTTCTGGAACATCGTCATAAATAAAATTCTGAATTATATTCTGATTTTCTTCCAAATCCATTTCCTGTTGAATCATTGGTCCGAATCTCTCATGTCTTGCAATATAGCTATCGTTAAATGAATACTTCTTGTCTAAGTAGCCTGTTCGTAGTGCATTGGAAACATCACTATCAGTTATTTTGTCCCATGATTTTTTTACCCAATTCACAACTTCTTGTAAGCCTGGTTTTACAAAATTACCTCGATGATTTCTCACCATTCTGTTTGTAATATATTCATTGATTTCCATCCGCAAATGATCCTTGAATGACTTGTTTATTGCAATGTCAAGTGTCTGGAGGTAACCAGTCATTCCTGCCGGAATCATTATTTGATCAATCTTCCTCTCAGCAAGAAAGTTTTTCATGTCTTTAGCGCGGTGAGTACTAGCTGAATCCTAAACTAGTGAACCTCTATTCTGACCCCTGAACAGTGGTGGCAGCATAAAATCAACCCACTTTCTTATAACTGCTTGGGTGCACCAGGCTTTTTCACTTTCAATAACATAAATTCCTGAAACACGTTGAATCTGGTCTTTTTTACCTTTAGTGATTAAAAATGGCGATACTTTCTTGCCATCTAGACGAATCGTCAAAATACAGGTAACACGTGCACTATCGTAACCGGTAGAAGGAACGTAAATTGACGAAGAAGCCTTGTGGTGAACTGTCGTTTGAGCTACTTGGCCTAGGAATACCGCGGTCTCATCCATAGCAATCATGTTGGAGAGTTGGTATTTCGAAAAATCGATGCCATCAACAAAAAGCTTAAACGCAAGTACACGCTTAACAACTTCATTATCTTCCAGCTTAAACAATGTTGTTGATCTCCTTAAAGACAGTTCATGTCGTTTACGGAAGTTATCCAACCAGTGTGACGATGTTTTAAATTCTTCTGTGGATATATCAAATTCAATTGCTGTTTCAAGGGCAAATTTTTGAATATCAGCCCTGCGCACAACCAAAGCCATTGCTCTCTTGCCTGCAATCCATTCCATTTGCAATCTTCCAACTCAGAAAATAACGGCTGCCGACCTGATCCAACTCTTCGTTTTTTCTCATTTCCTTGGTCTACCAGTTGGCACAGGTAATCGTAGTCTGCACGCCATTTACGAACCATATGGAGATCCAGCATCTTCTCTTTACAGAATGCTACAAGATTTACACCCCTTGAGTATTCCACGATTCCCTTTTTGTACTCGACGGAATAGCTCTTTCGTTTTGTACTCATTTTAACTGGGATTAAAAATTATTCACTTTATTTTTAAATAAAATTACGTATGAGGAAATAATCAGACTTACAAGACTGAAATGAATGAACGTTGTATACCTGCACTGTCGCTCAATGTAGACTGCTGCCTTATGTTGTATTTTTAAGATAAATTCCAAGAATTAATTTGAAACGAACTGTAGAGGTAAACAATTAATTTCTCGGAATATTTTGTTTCAAACATTTCTCTGAAATACGAGTATTAGGAAAGCTAAACATATTATTAATTAATACATCAACAGCATTTTTTAACGAATTCTTTTGTCACATTATTTTAACTAGGGATTATTTTCGGGGGATGTCTTATTTTACAAAAAGTTCCGAAAATCACGATAGGGCTTATTTTCGGAGGATGTCTTATTTTCAGAAAAAGACGGTAGTAAGAAAATTCCTAAACGTAGTATTACGCCCTGATGAACAGATCGTAAACTGAAATCATCACAAGTACAAAACGCATGTGATATATCTAATTTATGCCATAACTTAACAGAAACGGAAGGCTTAGAGGGGATTGAATAATAATTAATAGAATAAAATAATATAATAATCAGTAAAGCAAATTAATTTTTAAAACTACAAAAAATAATTTAACACAAAATTTGTATTAAAATAATATGTGGATTACCATATATAATTTATTAATATTGTACTGAAAGTGAAAATTATTATAGTTGCATGGGCTGTCACCTAAACGTACATAGCGAAAATCATACTAAGTCTAAATACTGTTTGATACACACTCAGCTTACTTAATTTCTGAATTACACGGTTGTCTATTGTTCTGTCTTCTAAACAGCTGATAGAACAGAGTCATCGAGCATTTGCTGAAAATTTAGTAACAGTATTGTTTTTCAGAAATGTACTGAATTTTATGATGGTACAATATAATTCTTTCCGTAAAATATTTTTCTGTGGAACGGATGATCGTCCAGTATCTATCAGCTGAAGCATTTTTTCCCGGGGCTTTCATGTAGCTTATAATATCGCATATTAGTACTGTCTCAAAGGAAAAAATTCATCAGAATTTGAAGTACAGCTTGCAATGAATACGTAGGGCTTTAACAAAATCGTAAAACTTTATAAAAAAAAAGAAAAAGAAAAATCGGCAATTGTAATGAATGATTTCGATACATTCTTTCCAGTAAGCAATAATTATCTTTCTGTATGTATGTTATACTTATATCTTATTGCATAATTCCTAAATAAGCAAAATTATTGTTTTTCTTTAAAGACAAAAATTATGTTTTGTTGCATAAAATCTCTGATAATTGAAATTTAAATAGATATCATTTATAATAAAGCAAGTATATTTATTCAGAAAATACCTTTGTTGTCAATATCGCTTACTGTGCCTCGGGGAAAGACACCTTTTTCTTTATGTAATTTAAAAAAAGGGAGGGGTATTAAAGCAGGGTAATTATTTAAAGTGAGTTTTTTTCCTTGCTGTTTCAAATTAACTAAGAATTATTGGGTATACATTTAAAACGTATGAACATAAATATCACTTAAAACTGAGCACAAAAAAAGTCAACTATCTTTGTAATCAAGTTAACATTGTTAAATAACGTGTCGTGTAAACCTGAGGATAAACCTTTTTTAATGATCCACCCTTTCATGTAACTCTATTACACGTACTTTCCATTAAAGACGATAAATAAGGGAACAGCATGCAAAAGTTAGAAGAAAAAAGAAGCAACAAAAGTGATTTCTATCAGTCTGAATAATATTTTCTTGTTCACATTTTGGTATTCTGAGCTCCTACTGCCTTGATGTATTATTTTCTTCACACTTTGCTACCTGTTTGACTAATGTTCCCCTCTGACCGGTAGTAAACTGGCTTTGCCAGAACGTCCGCTTTAAACTAATTACTCTATCTAGCAAAAACACGTAATTTCTGCTAATGGATTGGAACGAAAAAAAAATGGCGATGAATGAATTGTTGGTGGACTTTTCATGATAATGTGGACCGTAAATGTGTAAAGTCTGAGGGTTTCGGTTCCTTAAATCGAGGTATTTTATCTTCCTTAACGAATGCATATCCACAATTGACCGTGTAGGACATTAACCTCTTGTGGTTATAACTCTCTTTTGTTAGGCCAAAAAACTGCATTAGATTGGCGTAGATTTTGAATAAGATTATGCAGATTTCCAGGGGGATCAGACACAGGTAACTCTTCTTCAGAAACGGGGGAGGCGGAATTTTTCCAATTAAAATAAAATTAATTAAAAGTAAACAATCTCCGCCAAACTAATGTTGATTTTTTTTTCATAATTTTATGGGGCGGGCCACAAATTCTTGCAAATAGCAATTCTGGTTCTTGCAAATAGCAATAGTTTCTTAAGAAGACGGCCGAATTAAGACTTTTGGAGGCCTTAAGCACTAAAAGATTTTCGTACCCCCACATATTGTTTATGCCAGTTTTTTTTTCATCCTTTTTTCTCTCTCAGTTTTAGTTTAGCTGCGCCATACATTCCAAAATCCAAGGCAAACATTCCACGGAGAACAGACAATGTAAAACCAGCCATGAAAAAATTTTTGGTGCCCCTTTCCTGAATATCTAAGCACGTTTTGTTGTGCCCCCTTTTCTTGATGCCTTAAGCACGTGCTTATATAGCTTAATGGTTAATCCAGCCCTGTTTAAAAAACATTCGCCAGAAAAAGTTGGGCGGACGAATGCTAGCCATACATCAGATCTGGGAATTTTAGTCATCACAGAACGCTTAATAGATGAACAGAGAGCTTTTCATATGAAACACTTTTACTAAACTAACGATTACTATGTAGATGTATGGCACCTGTATCGGTTACATTATGATTCACATGACATTAGTCAATGTATAAGTATTGACTCGATTTAAGCATGCGTTATGAAATTCGAACAACCTGGTTCCATCATAAATAGGAAGTAAATAGAAAGGCCAAGGCCACGATTTCATCGAAGCGGGGTGTGAAAGATGTTGACCAGCTTTTAAGGAACGAGCAGAATTATTCGCATCATAGTTACAAGAATTAGGAAAGTATAAGAGGATCTAGATGCAGCAGGATAATAACGAACATGCCACATCCATGGTTAAAAATATTGCTATCTTCAGTAAACTGATTTCTTGTAGAGCTGGCATCCCATGGTATTCGAGGAGTCTTAATCTTTCTTCTGCCAACTATTATTTTGAGGGTATCTTAAAAATTTTATACGCAAAAAAGAATGATAACAGTAGTCTAACAGAAGCAAATATCCATGACGCTATTTAATATAATATATACTACTGTGCAAAGATGTTGGCAGCAATGGTTGCTACAAGGAAATTGAAGACTCTGGAATGAAGGCTCTGGAAGGCCAAGGAACACAAATACGAGGCAAGATAGGATGATTGTTCGCCAGACCCGAACCGTCCCAACTGTGTATCAATGTCGACTATTCAACGCATTACAGCCACGTCTATACCTCCCGTGGTACCGTCTACCATCTCATGGCGCTTGTCTGAGGCTAGGTTACGCTCACAGAGGCCTAAATCGTTTGCCTTTGACCCCACAGCATCAGCGAAGTCGTCTGGAGTGGTGTCGCAACCGATCAACATGGCTGCCATCAGACTGGCATCTTATAGTGTTCAGCGATGAATCCCGCTTCACTCTTGAAGCAGATGACCATCGTGCTCGTGTCTGGAGAGGACGAGGCCAGCGGTCCCAACCAGCCTTTGTTTTACAAAGGCATACAGCCATAACACATGGTGTGATGGTGTGGGGCACTATTTATTATGACAGCAGGTCATCTTTAGTCATCCTCCGTACATCTTTAACAGCTCAATGATATGTTGATACCATCCTGCGGCCGGTTGCATTACCCTTCATGGCACGCCATCCTGGGGCCATTTTCGAACAAGACAATGCCAGACCACATACCGCTCGCATATCTTTAGACTGTCTCCGTGCGGTTGATAACTTTTCCTTGTCCAGCAAGGTCACCGGACCTTTCACCGATGGAGCATGTCTGGGACATGGTAGGCCACCAGATTCAGGCACCATAAAATATCGCAGATCTGGAGCGACAACTGATGAATACCTGGCAGATTGTGTCGCAGGATGACATTAGGAACCTCTACCACTCCTTGCCTCGACGAATTCAAGCATGCATTGCCGCCAGGGGCGATTCGACCAACTACTAATTTGAACACTTAATGGGTGATGGTGAGCCGTGAACAGGTACTATGACCTCGATTTTTTAACCATTTTATTATCTGTGTATGAGCGATACACATATTCAATTTCATCAAAAACAACTATTTTTTTCATGGTGCTTCGATTTGTTTGCAAAAGAGTGTATATGTTGATAAACAGTTTTTTAATTAACTTGCTAAATGTTACATGCCTGTGTGAATAAGTCCGCTGAACCTTGGTATTTCGTCCCGGGTTTAGGTCTCGTCGATTGGGTTAGCTGCATAGGATTTCAGGGTTTTCCCTCATGTAATGTGAATAGAAGACAGTTTCATTTCGAACGGCATCCGCGAAGTCATCCTTCCTAAAGCATGTAGCTATCGCGGTTGCTTCGCTATAATCAGTTGACTGACGAAATAAATTATATGCCACAAAAACATTTCCAATGCTTATTTAAAAAGAGAGAGAGAAAGATTTTGTGTATTGTTGGATAGAACTTAACGCAAAGACGAATTAATAAAAATATGGATTCTGATGAAAATCGTGAGATCTTTTTATATATAAGCGAACGCTTAATTTATTTGAAAACGCGCAGAAAAACCTAACACAAATTGAAAAGTAACTCCAGAGAGAGAGAGTAATTTTGAATTTTTACACTTCCTTGTCAGCTGTTATTTTTATTACATTGTTTAAATAATTACGTGTTTTTCATGTTGATGTTTGCATCCCTGTTCATGATTACAGGTTACAAAGCGAAAGGGGTCAAAGAAGGCGAAATCGATTGAATATTTAATCAGGTTCGAGTGCATAAAACTGTAAACTTGTTCATCTCCCAGTTTAACAGCAACTTAGAGTTTATTTCTGAATTACTAAAATAAATTCATTTTTAAATGACCATACCCTAAAACGCTAGAGGTAACTTTTAATACAATAATAGGAACTAGGCAGAATAACAGGACTTTTAGGTGGAATAATAAAATAACTAGACCCTCTTTCAGGGAATAAATTTGGATACATTTTAAAATTCTTTAATATTTCCCATTTCGAGATTACCGAATCGTTAGAGTCGAGATTTTTTCCTTCTTTTTATATGGCTTTATTTAATTTAGCTTTTTTGTTTGTTTGATGGTTTATATATTTGGGTTAGATGTTAAATTAATTTTTGAACCAGTGGATCTGATTTTCTTGAAATTTTTCACACGAGAGTTATTTTTGTTGACAGTATAAGCCCTTTACAGGAGTTTTCTCAAATTCGATATAGATTATTTTAAATTGATACTGAATTTTTATTACCATACTTCTTTTACCGATCAAAATAGTAAACGAAGAATTTTAGTCATTACATCATCGAATAGACCGAAAAATAATGTTTCAATATTTTCAGAATTTCTAAAGTAATTAATATAATTTTACTGTGTTTCAAATATAGATTTTTTTTTAATTAGTTATCATGAAAATCATACTGAAATGATATCACACATTTGTAAGGAATTTTAAACCAAAAGATTTAATCCTACATTATTAACAAAGGCATGAATTGATGCTGAGATAAAACTTTTGAATCCAGTAGAAATTTAAATTACTTGAATGTAAATTTACGCTACTGGATAGATCGGAAAACTTTGAAAAAAAAAACAAATGATCTCACGAGTTCTTCGATGTTAAACTGATCAGAAGGAAAAATTTTTTAGGTTCACAAGTAGTAATATTCTCTCTTTGATTTTTTTCCCCACATTCTACAGACTAAACATATGAAATAAAATAAATTTAAAAGCAAAGTTATTTAGTTTTAGCTAAACACACTAAAAATTAAAAAGCAATTATATAAGTTACCATAATATTCTTGGTCATATAAAATTGTTCGAATCTCATGTATGAATCGTACAGAGCATTAACCGACTTTAAGAAAAATAGTACAGAAATTATACATTTGCGAAATGTTACATTCAAGTCACTTAAGTATCTCTTTGACAGTTAGTGTCCTCCAGCTACACAAATATGGGGAGAAAAACCTACTCACAGCAAGAAATGCGTAAAATGCAAGAAATGTGTAACATGCACAGAAGACGCACATTTTAAAGTATCAAATTTCACTCTTCAGAAATCTTGTTTTTAGATTTTACATTTGAGTATGTATAGAGATTATCAATTGAAACTTCCTCGCCAAACTTCAACGTTCAATTTGTTAAGGAAGGTGATTCATTTTTCTCTTATTTTTTAGTATATAAATAAATTTAAATATATGTAAAGAATGAATGAAAAGAATAAGCCAATATCTGAACAGTTTACTTTTCAATATGTTCATGAAATTTCATTGCATGTAGCTTACATCTAATTTGTGATTTTTCATACTTTGTACCAATAAAAATTTCTTCCTTTATATTTCATTAAGTTATTCCCATTTTCTGATTGAATTTTGATTTTTGATCCTTTTAAGCATTATAAGCATGCAATACAAAATTTTTATTTAATACTTATTTTGCATTTAGACTTTTCACAATAACTGAGATAAAAGCAGCAGGCTTTGTAATCTCAACTAAATGTCACATTTATAAGGATAAATGGCATTTTGTAGCACCAAGTTTTTGTTGAGAATTCAGGCTCCTAGACAAAAGATAAAAATAAAGTTCATAAATTTTCAAGTATCTTTTTCTTTTATTGCGATATATTTCATCTGTTAAGAGAAAAGGTGGGGCTGAGTATTGTTCCTTAGTCTCGTGCAGATGATACACTGAGAACGCAGTGGTTCTTATGCAGTCGGTACATCCTTTAATCAGAAGTCGTGCAGCTGGTAGACACCCTTAAGGATTTTGATTTAAAATCTGTAACAGTTAGCAGTCCAGATGTTATTTTTAGCTGCACATGCATATTATTATTACTGGAAAAATTATTTTTGATTTTATAGTACATTAAACCAAAATCGCGTTGTAGAGTCATTAGATTTTTTTTTGAAGCAGCATACGTGGAAAAAATTCATTGCCCTCGCCGGGACTTGAACCCTAGACTCTCGAAGAAGCGTCGAGTTACACTACGAAGGCATGCGTAAAGAAGAGAGAAATATCTTGCAAGCGGCTGCGTATATCAGCGTTATGGTTCTGCGCATGCTTGGCGCCATATTGGTTTGGTGATCTGTGAGCTCGTAATAAATTGTATTTAAAACAGTATTTATACGATTTGTGTTTCTTAAAGTATGTGTATTGGATTTGTTTTCTGCTCCGGTTGTGATTTATAAATGTTTTTTCCTGTGGATTGCTGTATTTTTGAATTCTGTATTTTTTAATTTTCGAAGATCTTTCGGATTTGTGTCAACGGAGGAGCACATCAGCATACGCGTGTAAGTGTTTCGTACGATATTATCTTCCATATACTATGCAAGTTTAATCTGATTAATGAAGTGGATTTTATACATTTCGTAGAATATTTTTGCTTAAAAGCACAGTGACATATACTTTAGTTTTTGAATTATAATTTTAAAAATGAAAAATTTTGAGTTGTTCACTAGGCCTAATGGATGCCATTTGTTGATATTTGAACATTTCAGTGTAGAAGTGAATTAAGTCATTTGTTGCACCATTAAAAAGTCTTTATGCCCAAGGGGGTGAATCCAGACCGATTTTGGTGCACCAAAAGCGACGTCTTTTAGCACTTTGGATAACTTTATGACTTTTGCGCTAGACCTCTAGTTCTAATTTTAAAATTTATTTTGGATCATTTGTAATTTATTTGGAGCATTTCCGACATGTTTGGATTTATACTTTTGAAAATTGCACTTTTATAATATATTGTATATACGTAATTGCTTAAAACTGTTAGTTTATGCTGGTTAAGCAATAAAGCTTGATGAACTCTGCGCTTTTACTTTTGTATAAAGACATTTTATGGCCTTTTATATGAGTTTTTAATATTAGACAGATTTTACTATTGATTCAGCCAGACAATGAACAACCTCTTAGAATCTCTTCGAAAGAAAGACAGGTCTGATTAAAGATCTGGAAGATAAGAGAGATATGAAGATATTTAATAATATAGACGTAAACCAAATATTGTCTGGACACGGGAGATTCCCTCTATATCTAAATAGATTTCATCTACAACAAAATGACCAATGGAAAATCTGTGGCAGGTTTGGTGATGTTGAGCATTTCGTGTATGAATACTGATTAACTAGAAATATTGAGGGTACCGAAAAGTTTAGTAATATAAGCAGTTATGGAGTTGAAGAATTAATAAAGGTGGCGAAAGAAGTCATTTGATTATAAATCAAAACAGATCAGTCATTGGCATAGATGTTTAACTTCCCCCCTTTTTTTTTCTTTCTTTAAATTGTAGCGTGTATGTGTTTGCGTTTATGTGAATATTACTGTTTTTTCCTTTTTCTTATGATTTAAATTATTAACACCTGATTTTTTTTTTGTGTGTGTGTTTCTCTAATCTTGTTTTGCAATTTTAGCCGACGGTTATATTTATGGAAATACCAGTTGGTTGTATTTTATTATTTTCCTTAGTTTGTTTTTACTAACTTTTTAAAGTTACTCGGGACTTCGGTTTTCCCTGGCTTTATAGTTGGTTTTTATCAACTTTTTCTTTGTTTGTGTCATGACTTTTCTTGGGATGCAGCGGGGCTGTCGGCTGCCATTGTTTATTGGTTTAAACTGGCTTAGCCCGTACAGTACCGTAAGTCATAATCTGTCAGGTGGGTCGGGCTGTGCCCATCAAGCACCTTATAAGCGTAACTAAAAACGTTTTTTAGAAATTTTATTCAGCGAATAAATTTGAACATTTTTATTTTATGGATAGATGCATTACAAGCAGATTACTTAGAAATAAACATTTTATATCTCTTTACAACATAATGACTCAGCGCAAAATTTATGGTTGTGTATCTGAAGGTCATTACTATTGCTGATTCTTTAAAATAACTTAAAAAGTTAAAAAAATATTATTGATTGATTATATTTTGGTCAATCAATAAAAAATACATGACTTACACGTCTATAGTCTCGGTCCATTTGCAGTAGTTTATTGCTCTGAATGAGGAAACTCAGGCAAAAAGTTACTGATGCACTGAATTCCATCTCGGGAGATTTAAAAAGTAAGGAATTTAATGTCAACGAGCAGCTTCCAACCAAGAAAGGAAGCGGTATTAAATTCCTGGTTTAAATTAAAAGACGCAGCTCAAGCGTAATAATAAATGGCCTTTGTTATTATGAGTTCAAGTTATTAAATCTGTTTTTCGAGCTATTGAGTTTTATATCCTATACCATGCTGCCCCTCGCTCTATAAATATTTCTTGTGATCTTCTTTTTAGAACAAACCAGTATATTATCTTTTTTTTTCTTTTCCCCCATCGGAATCTCAGCACGAGAAAAAAACTGGCATGCATAAAACTGCACGGTTTACATATTTTAATAAAGAAGAATTTAAAAATATAACTTTTCTGTTAAAAATATAACTTTTCTGATATACGTTTAAACTCGGTATTAAGCAGGTTAACCATAGAGTTACTGTATCTTGTTAGAAAGTCTTCGCCCTTACAACTATTTAAAGGTCAACACAAACACAAAACAATCTAAAATCAAATAAATATTTATTTATGCACTCCTGGGGTGTACAGGCTAAAATGCTAACACAACCTAAACCAAATAACTCATCATTGTACAAAATTCCAAGATCAGGTTACCTGTCCTAGTTATTAAAACTGAAATTCAAGACTAAACACTTTGCCAGCTATATGACACCTAATTTCGTAAGCATATACCTGGTAAAGCGATTAACTGGGTCGGCGCTAGACATTTTGTTGCCTGGTGCAGTCTCTGCGATACGTCAATTTTACCCACTCAGTGCCCCCTTAAAACCTAAACATTTTGAATCCCCTAATTACCCCCGTCCGGTGCGACCACAAGGGTTGCACAGGATCTGGCACCGGCTCTGCTGATTAACTGCTTGAGTCGCTCACAGCACAGCAGGAAATATTGTTAAGTCAGACATACCAGCAACTTGGCAAAACTAGACTCATGGTTAAGATTACCCATCCACTTTTAAACTATGCCTATGCCGTATACCAGTTAATTCACACACCTTTCTGGTCTGAGTGAGTATTGCGACAAGAGCCAAGAAGATAGGATAGAGTTAAATTTAATTCTAATTGTTAGTGAAACTTACGAATGACTGTCTCAAAGAACTATGTGCTGCTGTACAGAAATGTATGCACCAAAATTAAATAAGAAATATATTAATGCTTCTGTGCATACAGATGGCGTAAAAACACTACAACATAACATAATAAAACTGAAACGTAAAAAATTTCCATGAATAAAACTTATTACATTTATAATTATACGAACTTCGTAGTAGTTTTTGCTTTGGGTCAATGCATAAGGTGTTTCTCCCGCTTTCTTCGTACGCCTTCGTGGTGTAGTGGTCGGCACACTCGACGCGTAAACGAGAGGTCCGTGGTTCGATTCCCGGCGAAGGCGTTGCTCGTTTTTTCATGACTTTTGCTTCGAAATAAACCTAATGATTCTACAAATGTTCTGTTACAGCTGCGTAAATGCGCAGCCCAGCATTGGTTTCTGGAAATTATATAACAGCTTTTAGGGTGTGAGCACAGGAGAGCTGTTGTCTTTCCCATGTTTTTAATTTTATTTAGATGGGGTGCAAATCCAGAAAAAATTTAAATTCCAGTTTCACACCACTAAAATTTACAAATAAAACGCTTATTATTATCATGGAATTTTCTGTATTCTTTAAGCAAGAAAAATTCACATTTGCTACAATTCTTTGTCCATTTAAATGAAAAGCATTCGTCTTAATGTTTGACAATATTTCAGCATTAATATTTTTTTTTAAAGATGCACAGTAGTCTCATGTTCTTCGCTGATGCTAATTAGAACACCGTTTTCTGCTTTTTATTGGAAAAAAAGAATAGTTTTTGCTGTTAGGTTTAAGATATAGATTCTAAAATTAGCAAAAGTATACTTATCATTTAGCCGCAATTAATCGCTATTACTTCTGTGGGTCACACTAATCCGTTACATTATAGAGATTATAGTGTCACGCAAATTGCTCACCAGGTTTATATGTAATTTTAACGAGCTTCATTATAAACAAACTTTATAGAATCGCCCCTAATTCTGATTTTCAGAAATAGTTAAAATTAAAGTACGCATAATATCAGTCTTTATGATATATCGGTTAGACGTTAATGCTTTTAAATTTATTAATCGCAAATCTTATAACGATTTATCATATTAGCATTAACACAATTCAAAGTAACCAAAATTTTTCGTTTAATTTTACTTCAGTATTATACCTTTATCAGTATAATAAAATTTAGACTATCAGCATAGGTTTTGATTATGATTAGGATATTTACTATAACTTCTAGTTCCTGTTTTCTCATCAGAATGCAAATGAATTAGTCAGTATTTAAACTGAGGTTTTTGGATTTTAAGAACAAACATGCTTCTGGCTTCGCTTATACACTACGTGTTATTTTCCTGCCAGCTCTGATAGTTGTAATTATTCGGTTGTTCGTTCTATCGCTACCGACACTTTGGTTTTGATGCACCAATAGTCACTGAGCCAGCTTATAGTAATATATAATTGTGTAGTCTTTTGACTATTGTTCTACGTTTAACTTCGATGATTGCTCTATTTAGTTGAAATCACCAGGAGCTGTGACTGATATTGTTGCACAAGAGAGTGCGTTTACGTTCTAAATTCTGTTTAAATAAAAATATTATTTAAATTTTCTCTCGACTGTGTAGTTACTTCAGACATGATGATAATTTACTTAATATCTGCTGGGGTTTTTGCAATAATTAACGCTACCAGGTTAAGTAAAACCGTACTAAGTTATAATTGTTATGTTATTAAACAGAAAGCTTCATCTGAAAATCTAAAAACTGAAATTTAATTCTTTGTATGTACACTAAATTTTAAACATTTAGAATACAGAGAAGTGTTTTTTTAATCCTATGATAATTAAAATTTGATTTATTATCTACCCTGAAATATTCTTCAGTAGTTATCACAAACGGATGATCTACAGACACAACATTTCAAAATAAATAAAAATTAATACTTATGTATCACATGCTTTAATACTTTTTTTAATATCAGAAAATATATGAAAAGATTCAAAGTAATTTCATAATAACATAAAATTGATAACAATTATGATTCCTTACTGATTTCGAGTTTTCATTCGTTTTGAGAAGCATTGTTGTGCGAACGTACTATCAAAAACATTCTTACCTAAAAGAGAAAGGAAAAAAAAATTAAAATGCTATTTAAATTATTTTTAAATTTTTATATAACTTTGATAATGGAAGAATATACTATAATGCCTGAAAGTTCGAACAGTAATATTAATGAAAAAAAATTTCTGATTACAATAATTTTGGAATATTCAGTAAAATAACAAAATAAAATAATAATAAAAAATGTTTAACGGGATATATTTACACAGGATATGCTTACACGGGTCATTAAAAAATTAAAATACAAGAAAATATAAAATACAAATAATAAGAATATCTAATGAAACTATAACCTGTTTCACTCACGATCAAGCACATAAAACAAATTTAATTTGCAAAAATAAATGATACTCGAAATGGATAACTAAATGTATTCTGCTGAGAGTTGAAAGGCCTGCTAAATTAGAATATTATCAGTACGGTTTCGGAGAAAAGTAAAACATTGTTGACATTGCATAAAAATACGATTAATATAACGCTGTAAGTTGAAAATATATTCGCACACAGCTTCGAATTTATTGACATTCATCATACAGATGATTCGATAGATATACTATTTTTCATGAGTACGTTCTAAAAAAATAAATAAAATAAAATAAAAATAAAAATACCAAAAAAGTTTTTTAAAAACGCCCAAAGCGGCGTTTTCTCAACGTTTTGTGTGTTACCTTTATTTATTAAATATCATATTCTTCGCACTTAAACCATAAAATGCATCAGCAATATCACAAGATAATTTAAAAAGAGCACATCTTTAGAATTTCCGATACACAGTGTAGCGAGCTGGAGATATATATATATATATTTTCGTGCAGTTTTGCCATTGCTCATTTTGAAATCTTTGACGATGCTAGTCAAAATTTGTTATCTCTAGGTACCGTTGATTTTCTCAATGCGAGAAACATACATATATTCATGTAGATTCTTCATTATTTAATTTGTTTAAATATAATGCAGGGCTCTAATATTTGGCGGCAACAATTTGAAAAGTGAAACGCCGTTTATACTGAACCAACGTAAAATGCCAAACCGAAATTAATAGTCCAAAGGGGCAATTTGCCCCTTTGGGCTATTAAAAAGAATGTTTTTCGTTCCCATGTATAATTTCTGGAGAAAATATATTCTTTCTCATCCTTGAGTTCGGAAGAAGAAAGTATTTCATTGTTTGTATCAAACAGCAAAAATACTTGTATTCTCTATATAAGAAATCATATAGTGAATGATCTATTAAAATTTTCCTAAATATCACTTTATTACTAATAATTCTTTTTAAAGTGTAATGCATTTTTCCATAAATTCTGAAGTTCCAGTTGCAATGTCGTTTTTCGTTGTTTCATCATTAAGTCAAGATGATCCCATGCAGCAATCCCTTTCGGCAGAATTTCCACCCGGATCCAATTACCAGTGTTTAGCGATTTCATCACTCGACCGTAGGCTGGCAGATTTTTAAAACTGAAAATTTAAGCATCCGTCGACAAGAGATAAAAGGTTCATTACACAAATTTTCGTATTTTTAAGCTAGTTAATTAACATTGATATCGTAGTTCATTGCTAGTTCTTATAAAACCTTATATTTTTATAAAAAAATAAATAATTTTTGTTTTCATTTATTTAATAACATAGAACGTTTTATCCATCATAGTGAACACATAAACCACTGCTTTAATTTTATTTTAAGATGATGAATATCAAATGGTATTTCTTATTGTATCTGAAATAGTTGGTTCTTATTTCAGATTGTTCTAAAACTGATCTAGTGAACATACATAGAGATGCGCATACACAGATCACTGCAGAAACCCAGACTTGCGAGTTGTGTTTGCCTAAATTGCCAAATGATACACGAAGTAAATAATTAGACTCCTTAGTTTAAAGTAAATTATAAAACTCTGAAGCAATGAACGACGAATTGAAACTGTAAACCCCAAAGCCGTCTTCCGCTAAGCGCAGCCCTTATCAAAGGCGTGCGACAGGCTAGACTACAAATCGTTCCGGTTCAGCTATCCTGTTTAAAAATTTGACATCACTTTACGATCGTCACTGCGCAGTCTGCAATCGTGAGGAAAGGATTAAAAGAGCAAACCCTTAGAAGTGATCCTTCCGCCCACCCTGTTCGAGAGGCAAGGAGGCGCTAGCTGTGAAGACTAACCGGTCCCCCAATTACGGATCCAGAGCCGCCCCATATTTGCCAAGGCAAGACTGATTAGGTCGTCCAGGTCACGCACGGACTCTCCTTTATGAGTCCCTGCCGCCCTCTCTTTAGCCAGATATTAATGCCGAGGCACAATCCCCTTTTTTTTGTCTGGATCAGAGTTCAGTCCAATTGAGGGAACATTGAACCTGCTATGTTTTCTCCAGCATTTCGTAACGAAGATGGTACCTAACGAGGTAGGTATACAAAGACCGAACACACCTCGAAAAAAAAAAAATCGCTGCCAGGCATGACAACAATGGGAGTGTTTTGAAATCACTCTCTCGAGATTGAAATGCTGTCTGCAGTTTATATTGTAGACTGAAGGGTTTCAGTTTATTTTATTGATATTTTCTTAACATAAGAACGAGGAACCACTGCAAGTGAACTGTTCCTTTCAGTTCTGCAAATATAAAATTCTCGCCGGAAATTAGACTGCTATAGCACTGCTTAATATACCGTAGTTTCAGATATTATCCGGGTGTTGCCTGAAATCATGCTCAGATACTGCAACGCCGGAATAACACGCATTTCAGTGAACAATCATTCTGCAAACCTCATTATTTTCTTTAAATACAGAAGTACTCTCGTATCCGCGGATAGTACGTTCCAAGAACTGTCGCGGAGATTTGAAAGTACGGATAATAAAGAAAAGTACAAAAAAGGCTAAATTTAATTTATTAATTCTAAGAGTAAGACACAACAACATTACAAAACAGAGTTTTCCTCTATTTAAAATACTTTAAAGTATGCTGCGCTACTAAATAAATTAGGTAAAGTAAAATAATATCATACACTAAAATATATATTCTCTAGTGATGCCAATTTACATTTTAATTTAATCCGCAAAGACAGATGAGAAATTAAATGCACTTCCTGTAATATACTGTTTCGAATAGTAATAGAAATAACAATTATTTGTTTTTCTAAGCACTAACAACAAATTAGTAATCGCCGAGCTCTTATAGAATCCCTAGTCTTACGTTCTTGGACATTTTTGGGGACAAATATATATTTTTATGGATGAGAGCTGTGGTAACATAGGCTGTATAGTAAAAAGAATAGGATGACTGCCGGAAAAAGAGCGAAAGGATGTTTAAAAAGAAGTTTGCGGTTGAAACAGAGTTAAGTCAAATACTCTCCGATCACTGGTATCTGAGATTCTCTACCAATGTATTTATTACTAGCAAGTAGAATGTGAGCTCAGAGCTTAAGGGGTTTCCTCTAACCTAAAAATCTGATGTGTACACCACATGACTTCCTTATACGAAATATTAAATTATACGCATTTTTCCTGCCTTTCATTTAAACTTATTTCCTCGAATTTCATTACAGATACATTTCAGGTTCATTACAGATATATTTCAAAAAGGCAAAAATGCATAAAATCTCAAAATATCTGTACAAAAAATTCAAAGATATAGAAAAACATAAAACACCAAATACAGTTAAAACAATTTTAAAAAAATTACAATTAAAATTAAAGTTTCTACGCAAAAACAAGCCATTTGGCCAGCAAGAAAGAAGGCAGATTTTTCGGTGCCCAAAACTGAAATTTTACTTTTGATCTCACTCGGCAAAAAGACATTGAAGGTGTAGAAACTGACTTAATTTGTTGTGGACGCTATGCTGAGTCAATATATAATTTAATTACTTAACTGATAATTCCAGAATGGATTAAGAATGAATTCCAGAATGATAATTCCAGAATGGATAATTTAATTCGCAATAATAAAAGATGTTATTTTGTTGTTCCGAAGCTTAGTTTCTCTAGATTGGCAACAAATCCCCTATTCTGCTCAGTTTCAAATATAAACAATTATGGCTGCCGTGCTAAACAAAAATAACGCTTAGCCACACTTAAACAACTTTTAAATTGTTGATAATTCTACAACCATAACATGCAGGTTAACTAAAGGCATAAAAACCTTAACCGGAAGATACGAACAACATAATTCAATCCTTTTTAAAGCAAAAAATGCACAATTTACAAACATATAAGAATAAAGAAACTGAGTTCACTGATCCAAGTAACAGAGTGTATATGTATATATATATTTATATACTTTTGGTGCTGCCGATTGCAACCAAAATAGGAGGTGTACATTTACATGTAATAGCAGTCATAAAAATTTCAACGTGTTCAGGCTATTCGTTTTTGAGTTATGCGAGATACATGCATACGCACGCGCGGACGCGCCGCGAAAAAGCCTCTTCAGAATCCATTTTAAATCAGTTTGATAATTGTTTGAGGGGAAAAGAGACTTTTATTCTGTCCTTACGTAGGATGTCACGCAAAAAACATCATTAAATTGCATTCGATAGCGGTCAGAATGGATATTTTCGTTGAAATATGATAAACGAAATTTATCGCGATTAAAATACTTCCTTTTTGCTTCGTACAAGAAAGTAAAAATACATGAGTGAAATATTTCCATTTCTCGCAGTTAGTCACATTCGTCTAATGAATATACAGATGCTGGGAAAACAGTATTGGGTGGGTGTGATATGCTATAGTTCGGCTATGTTGCAGACTGTTTTAATTTCGCTTGCATTTTGAAGTCGGCAACTCACGAAATTAGAGCAAATTCTTCCCCCCTCCCCGCCTCTTTGAATAGGAGCTACTGTATTAGTGGATAATGGAGAGAGCCTGTAAATATTTAAGCAATTAAAACATATGTATCCATTTAAACAGATTCAGTTATCTGCGTTTAATAATCTACTTTTAAAATAAATAAAAGTTAAACACATAAATGTAAGTGAAATATGATTTTGATATGCACGAACATAGTGCATCCCTATGACGTGTGCATTTAAGACTTGTATACTGTATATTTTCCTAAAGTTGGATTAGAGGCGTCTTTAGCGAAGAAGTTACGCAATAAACGCGTTTGTCCCCCTCTGGCTCTTATGCAAGCAGTTATTCGGCTTGGAATCGATTGATAGAAGTTGCGGATGTCCTCCTGAGGGATATCGTGCCAAATTCTGTCCAACTGGCGCGTTAGATTGTCAACATCCCAAGCTGGTTGGAGGGCCCTGCCCATAATGCTCTAAACGTGCTCAATAGGAGAGAGATCCGGCGACCTTGCTGGCCAAGGCAATGTTCGGCAATGAAACATGTGC
Source organism: Stegodyphus mimosarum (assembly GCA_000611955.2). Classification (NCBI taxonomy): domain Eukaryota; kingdom Metazoa; phylum Arthropoda; class Arachnida; order Araneae; family Eresidae; genus Stegodyphus; species Stegodyphus mimosarum. Next base: position 422,232 of record KK116125.1, read on the forward strand.
AGTGCGGGGGCGAGCATTATCTTGCTGAAATGTAAGCCCGGGGTGGCGTGACATGAAGGGCAACACAACAGGCCATAGAACTTCGTCGACGTACCGCTATTCTGTAAGGTTGCGACGGATGGCAACCAAACGGGTCCTACTATGAAATGAAATGGCACCCCAGACCATCACTCCTGGTTGTCGACCTGTCTGCCGGAAGACAGTCAGGTTGGTATCACACCGCTGCCCGGGGCGTCTCCATACTCGCCTTCGCTAGTCATCGGGGCTCAGTTCAAAGCGGGACTCATCACTGAAGACTATTCTACTCTAGTCAGTGACATTCCAGTGCGAATGAACCCGAACCACTGCAAACGGGCTTAACGTTGTACAGAGGTCAATGGTAGTCGGCGCAAGGGGCGCCGTGACCTCAGCCCCCTTTCTGTGAGCCGTATATGAATGGTCCTTGTGGTCATGAAGCACTAGTTGTGCTACAATCGATGATAATGATGCATCTGGGGCTGTGAGTGCCGCTCTGACGATTGCTCGGTCTTCACGTTCTGTCGTTTCTCTATGCCTACCGCTTCCTTCTTGACACTGTGTGCGGCCGTGGTTCACCCATTCCCGCCAACATCGTATAATAGTGGCATTGCTCCTGCTCAAATGTCGAGTTATTCGCCGATAAGGCCAATCGACTTCTGAGCCCAACTACACGACCTCTCATAAATTCTGACGTCTGCGCATTTCGTTTGCGCACCTGTATGCAAGGCATAGTTACTGTCTACCGGAGTACACGGAATGAAATTCCTGAAGAATTTATGGCCTGGAATCGTAATTTCTCCTCTTAAATATTCTGCCAGTTGCGCAGATCAGATGCGGTGTAGCGACAACCGTTCATTCATTGGCAGCCAAAATGTAAAATTTTGCATTTTCGTCGAAACCTGTATGCATATCAATTTGTGTCCAATTTGCTTTATATCTTCTCGGTGCGTCGGTTTTTTTTTTTTTTTGTTTAAATGTATGTTTATTTCTGTGGTTGAAATAGCCGCAATTATCTTCACGCTCGCTTCACTTATTATGATATATTTCAGAAGCTGTGGCACGGGCAAATCCTATAACTGTGCAGCACTAGTCTGAGCTCTCCAAGATCATAAAGATCCTTTCCTTATTTACGATCCTAATAAATGCCTTCATCACCGCATAGTTGGGGTTACAGGATTTTCATCGATTAAGAGTATTCGACCATCTTCTGCGGCGATCATTACCGTGGTTACGAGACAAGACAAAAGGGATAAAAATGGCCTTGTAGTGCATGTTCAGACCCTAACGGCTGACAGCAAACTGGGATATTTCACAAGGCGCGTAATTTAAAAGATATCATTGACATACCAGTTAAGTAAATGGATGATGTGAGTTTTCTTATGTATACTTAATTTTGGAACAGCAAATTTCCTGTGTTAGTTATGTTTTGCCCACAAAAGAAAAGAGTCTGACACAAGTTAATCAAGAAATATGAAGGTTTTGAGTCTTGTCTCGATCACCATGAGTCCAGTCTCGATCGCCAAAACATACTGTACTACCTGTAAGACAATATTTATCTTTAGCTGGTCCTTTTGTACAAAAAAATTGGCCACGCTTCTGTTTTAGATTAATAACAACTGTTTTATACACAAGTATGCAATCAGCTTGATTCAGCTCATTAAGCTGTAATACAAGTCATGCTAATGATGTTGCATTAATTTAATTAAATACAGAAGAAAAGATATGTAATCTTAAAGTTTTCTATCTTCAGGTATACAGAATCAAATACAAAAAAGTACTGAAACATTTCTCTTATTATTCTCATATTTATTTGTGTGTATTCTCTGATGAAATGAGAGTCCTTGAATTCCCTAAACGTTTTTAGTATAAAAGCGATCAAATAAATTTCTTTCAACAGCTATAGTTATTTTAACTTATCCCTGAAAAATTTTATACTGACGAAACTTATAACCACACAAAATAGATCCCTAACAAAAAGTGACTTCTTATGATTCTTACAGTTTCATCCTCCGAATAAATTCCCGATTGTGAATACACTATATAGTAACATCGAACAGTTCTAAAATTTTGCCGAGAGCTCATATCTAGGAAATATTCGAAATATTTTCTCATCTAGGTATAATAAGCCTCCAGTAAGAAGTTAATTTTGAATTCGAATCCCATCCACATTTATACAATGTGCTACTATGCGGAAAAAGTGTCAGTAAGTTCATGCGAACAGTGATACTGAATTCGGAGGTTGTATTTGACTTGCTACACATAAACACACAACTACACCTCTATAGTACCTACTGAATTTCCGCCTTAGTGTCAACGAACGAAGACAGGGTAGCAGACTGATTTAACAAGATGTTTCTGGAAAGATTTTCGTCCATCAACGAATCGGAAATTACCGTAAATTTCAATGCCTCATTACGTGTTCAAATTACTAATGCTGTCAGAAGACGTTAATCCAGTATCTTTTCACACTGGCCTTGTGACAAAAGCTGCGGGCTAATGGTCGCGATGCTCAGCTCTTGCAGAGGCGACCCTTGTTTTGCTTCGATGCACCCGACTGTCTTCGCCATTAGATCGATTGTCAAAAGAAAAGCACTTTCTTGATTTAGGGTACTAAAACAAGATGGAATTCAAATAATTCAGTTATTAACTTTTCTTTCTTCCGTACCTTTTTTGTTTCCATTGTTGGGACATATTATGTTGCTTTTGCTAATCCGATGTCCAAACTATCGAATTCCTCATGAATAATTACTAATTGGTGAAAGGATGCGCTTGTCGTCTGTCATAAGCATAGGATTTTCGAATCAGTGCAGAATGTCGAAGCCATTATTGAGGACTTAAACTCGAATCAAACAATGTTTTAGGATCCTGTTCTACAACCTTACCGTTGTAAGAGATAAATATATTTATAGTTCTTTGAATGATATACAGCTAGGCTAGTAATTTTATCACAAAGCAAAGCTGTAGGTTATTTTTCTCAAATTTTGATGATTTCAGTAAATATTAAATAACTCCACGAATTTTTCAATTACGTTTAAGTCTTAAGTATTATTTTTTATGTTTAAATAATTTCAATACTTACCGAAGAGGGGTTCATCTCCAAAGGGGGCTATTAGTCTCGATTTTGAGTTGATTCACTGTATCATTTTGAAACGAGTTTAATTTTGTAATGAGTTTTTCATTAAGAAACAGAACGAGTTGTAAGCGAGCAGTGGCAAAATTGTTCGAAACAAAATTTTTTTATCTCTACGTAAGACTGTTGCTATTTGGAAAAACTTACGATATTCATCTTTCACTTTCAATTTATAAACTCGGCTGTATGAAAGCAATGTTTTCGCCGCGGCCGGAATTTATCTTCCACGAGCCAGCGAACTGCCATTCAAGAAAAGGTAAGGTATGTGAAAATCTGAAGCCTTACAATTTGGTTTTTAATTTAAAAACACAGCACAGCGTAACAAACGTTTCTTCATAGAAGAAAATGCACGCATGCACGATACAGAAACGCAAAATTCTGTTTACTTAAATATTAGAAATCTTGATCTCATGCAATAATATGAAAATATCACCAGAATTTGAATGGTTACAAAATGTTAATTTTTAGAGTCATTAAGTACTTAGCGGAGTAGGAAACATGAAAAATAAGAAGTGCTCTCGCCTGTATTCGAACTCCGGACCTCCTGGCTGCTAGTTGATGCGCTTTTAGTTCCACCACGAACGCACGCAGTGGGATGGAAAAAAACTCGTTAGGAAGTTATAAACTTAGAAACACGTAAAATCCCGTAATTTGGATTTGAATGAAGCCTATTTACACTGACGCACACTCTAAGCGGTCATTAAGAAAATAATACGACTGCTGAAATTTTTGTGGACCTGGATCACCTCTCAAGGTCCGCTGAAAGCTTCACAGGATTTCGTGGAGACCCAGTCTATGTCCATAGACAAAGTAGCGGTTATGAACGTCATACCTTATTTTTCTGAAGAGAATTTAATTTTTCACATTTAATGTTAAGTAAGTATTGGAAAATTCAGCAAAGTTTCGTTCATTCGCAAATTTTTTAACGTGGGAACGGATGGATTTATAACGACTGTAACTTTAGCGAATAAATACATAGGAATTTTTTTCCACTGTGTACTTTAACAGATCCAATGACGACAAGAGACAGACGGCGTTAAAAGCTAACTACAAACATCATTAAAACACCGCAATTCAGTACTGTACTTTAATCACATGACATAAATGTATTCTCATTTGTCAAGAGTGCTTGAAGACAGAAAATAAAAAGGGGGAAAATTAATGAAGTATAAAAGTGGAACCAAAACAATCAGAATCTAAATAGAAGTTCGTACCATGTTTCTGCTAAGTGAATCGTAAATTAAGCGATTGTTTGAGAAAATGACTTCTTGGAGGAGAAAATTTGCTCTCTAAAATGCTTTGGAGAAACACAACGGTCTTTTACGTGGAATTGATCCTTTTTATTTACAAAAGATTTGCGTTTTTCTCATGGTGTTGGGCATTAAAAATAGTTCTTAAAGAAATCGGGCTGGTGAATAAAACTAGTGATCAAAATCCAGGGATATCTGGTTACTAATATACCTTTAAAATAACATAATTTATTAAATAATAAATTTATTACTTTTGATTACATAGGAGATTTTTTTTAGATATGTGGAATACGGTGCTTCAAGGATGACCTTCCCGCCCAAAAAACGGCAAGCAAAAAAATCATACATTAAATTAATTTGGTAACAGAATATACATCATTCTTGAAAAATTCCATTCTGTTTTAATGCATGTGTTCCTTTCATATAAGAGCGCGTGATAAAACAAAATAACATTTAAGTATAATGTCTACATATTAAGCACTTAAAAATTGCCAATGGACCTTTTCTAATATTATATTAAAACCGTTTCTAATATATTATTAGAAAAGGTTTTACCTAAATCATCTCCAAAGAACAGAAATTTAATTAAAGTGAAGAATTATTGGAATAAATTTTAGTCAGTATCTTAAGTTATTCAGAATTCTATTGCAGTAACAAATCGTTATTTAGATTTTTTCTGTAGTAAAAAGTATTTAAAAGCTGTATAGAAATATTATTTTGAATCGTAAAAATTTTAAATAGTAAAATTAAAGTTATATATGTATATATAAAAATGAAAAATTGGAAAGTTGAAATGTCATTTAGCATAAGAAAAATTGAAATGTCTTTTAGCATAATTTGGCCATAGTATTTTTTTTTATTTTAATGTCTAATGATGTGATTTATGAATCTAGAATATTTTTAAGCCCAAAGGGGCGTTGGTCCAGAGGGGCTGTTAGTCATATCTGTGAACAAAAGTTCGTTTCTACGTGCGCCTGGGCAGGAAGCTCTATCCTCATCTAAGTGAAAGTTTATTTTCGAACACTGAACTAACAATGAAGTGTGTGAGATAAGCAATTTGAATAAAAGTTCTCAGTGCAGTAATGTTGAAAAATTGAAGGTTGCAGGAGGCAATTATTACCATTTTAGGATGGTCAACAGGAAAAACACGCAAGTCGATGTAACGTGATACTTCAGCAGTGGAAGTGGAAGCTCGTCTGCGGAGAGGTTGGCCATGGAGATGGAGTCAATAGGCAGGAAGCTTTCTTGTTGGCCGAGCAGGAGGTTTTTGTTCCAGGTGAAAGCTGGGTGGTTGAATTAAGTGTGAGTTTGGTCACATGCAAGTAAGGGGGGAGACTTTTTCATTGCCCCACGATTTAGAAGGGATGCCAAAAAGTGGGGAAAGGGTACAAGTAAATAAAATTTAAGTAGTAACTAATTTTAAGTTAATATTTTCAACAAGAGCAAGAGAAGAAATTTTAAGAGCATCAAGTACTATTTACCATTATGATTTTGCATTAAACTGTTTGCTTCCTCAAAAATAAGGAAAAGGGTTCACATTTTATTTATTGGTCACTGAGGATCACGCCGTTTTTTAATGTTATTGTTAATTAGCATGGTTAACTTTGAAAGTTGTCTAAAGTCCAAAAACATTTTCTAACTCTTTCAAGGCTTGAAAGAAGCCCATGAAACACTAACGGCATCCATATTCTCATTTAACTTAAGAGATTTGTTATTACTGGTATTCGAAGCTGGTTTGGCTTCTTGATTACTTTTGAAAGAATTTTTGTCTGTGGCTTGTTCTTCGGGTATTTTGAGCAATCCCTACAGGATGCTATGTTTTTCAGAACAATTTAGCCGTCATATTTTGAGTAACGCAGTCGTCCTTCCGAATTCGAGCACCTGGAAGCATCTCCAACGCGCGAGACAGTTTATCGGAAGTTCTAAAGATAAGCTGTTTATAAATATTTCTAGCTCAAACAGGCGTTAGACCAAATGCTCTCAATACCCAAATACTCTCTAATTGTTCAATTTTAATGCTTTAAATAATTACCCCTTGATAAGTCTGTTTGAAGCATTAAAATATGAATAATTAATATGCAGATTTCAACTGTAGGTTTTCATTTTTTTTTATTAAACACAAATTTTTTGTAAGTAATCTTTAACTAATTCCAAATGCTTAACACGTAGTAAGTGCTTTAATAGTTACACACTGCTCTCTTGATCAAAATTTACAATTAAAATATTTCTTAAATTTCCAAAATAGTATAGTCTTTATATTAAACAGTAATAGTCTTTCCTTCCTTTTGTTTATGTTGTTTATATATATATATGTGTGTAATTAAGAAAAAGAAAAACAAAATAAACAGGTTTAATATAAATCTAAAATGGAAGACTTCCTGACAGGAAGTAATATATCCATTATCTAAGAGTGTGTTCTTTATGTAGAAGAACGTATGGGATCCATCATCCAGGACATCGTAGTTCATGTTGTAACACAAACAGAATTAAAGTACGTTTTGAACTTCGGCGCAATCCTGCATTTTCTTCCATTTATTTTATTTACCTTTCACTTAATTAATTAATTACTTTTGTAACATTTTGGACAAAATTAATAGTATTTTATTTAATTTATATCCAGTTTCTGATTTTTCTATCTACACACACATATTAAAAAGTTTGTTTTTCCTACGGAGAAAATTAATGATGTGGATGAACTTTGGCTGCTTCTTTCCAATTCAAAAATCCTCTTTCCAGCACTCGCTGAATCAGGCAATTTAAAAGAAGAAAGAAGAAAAGATTATCCTCAGGCATACTGGGATTTAAATAACGCTTCATCCTCGTAAGTACAGGTTAAACTTAAAACATCCTCCCAGGTAAATGGCATCTTTAAAGAACTTTCACTGCCTCCGTCAACTCATTTCACTTTTAGAGAAGAAAGCATTTTATTGTGCCCGAAAACACAGCGCCTTTATTCCCCATTTTACAACAGGACCAAATATAAAAACGCAAATAGCCCCCCCCCCTCCTACACGGCGTTATCGCACAACAAAGCTAGCATGCTTGCGATCTGTTCATTGTATTTCCAAGCATTACTTCAGACTTCAGGAGGTATACAGATCTTGTCACTTGATGTGAGGTAACAACCAGGAAAGGCTGCATACCTTGATGCCATGAGGTCGTCTTCCACCCCCTGCTATTGAGTCTGAAAGCCGCTTTTGAAATAGAGTTAAGTGCAGGTTATGTGCCGTTTTCGCCAACATATATGATGTAGAAGCATAAATTATCCTTGTTTGATTTCAAAAGAATGATTACAATTTATACACGTAATAAAGCTTTTGGTGAGTTTAAATGCACGCTGATGGTGCTTTGTAATGTCTTTCTTGACAGGATTATTGGAAAATCAGCTACGTCTTTTAATTATTAGATAAGGGATTTTTATGCATGAGGATATAAGAAAAGCTTACTTCATTTCTACTACTCATTTTCGAAAAAATAAAATAAAATAACACGATTACTATTTTTTAGGTCTATTTTTAAAATTTTTTTGTTATTCAATTTTGTTTTCATTAAAGAAAATCTAACGATAATTTGGTTAGTTAGTTAGTTAAATATGGCAAAGCACACGAGGGCCATCTATTTAAGGGTAGGGATGCTATCGTGGAGAATTTTATAAAGGACGCATCTAATGTCAATTTAATTTCTTAATAAATAATAATGGTGGTGAGTGTTTTTTGATTTGCGCATTATTTTTAAAGTATGGTGATATAATGTACTTAAAAAAATGCACACCTAAAAATCTCTTGAACGCAATTTAAAATTTTATGCACCCCTATTCGATGGAATCTTCGAATTAGTAAAGGATATAAATAAAGTGTTATTTTAAAAACCGTGCAACAAAGACTCCATTGAATATCATTAATCATTGCTAGCTAATTATTTTAAATTGAATTCTGAAATGTTGTTATTTAACAATTAAAAGCTTTGGAAGAAATCTGCAGTTTTTTATACCCCAATGAATAACACTGCATCATATACTGGAAAAAAATTATTCTAATAATCGTTTTTGTCTGTAAGGAATAATTACACTCTCGGGTGAGAGTTGGTTGTAAGCGGTTAATTCGTCCAGCTAGCAAGCAGAGAGTCCGTAATTTGAATCCCGGCGACGGTACAGTTGTTTTCGCACGTCTTATGCACCGAAAAATCTAAAATATCTCTATAGAGGCACCGTAACTAAAATATGGTGAAAAATAACTCGTCACCAGTGGGATTTGGTCCACTGGATCTTTAAGCGGGGAGGAGAATGTAAGGGGTAATTGCGTTTCTATGTATTCTCATAGTGCGTTTCTCGTACTGCTCAGTCTGAAATCTTTCAACATGCTCAAGTACAGATACAAAGTACAGATACAAGTGGGCGCGATAACAGAATTTCACCATAGGTCGTAGAAGTATAGTTCCGTCACGTTAACTATGTAGTTTCGCACTAATTTTGATGCAGAACACTTCGGAGAGTGTCCAATAGATTCTTACAGCTCTACCTCTACCATTAAACCACACTAAGCACTTACATAGACATCCATGCCTTTACCAGGATTCGAATCGGAGTTTAACCGTTGCACAGGTCAGGATAGCATTCAAGTAGTCATTGAAATATATTAGTTATTACAGGGAATCTGACAAACAAATAATTCCAATAACTCTATAAATATTTCTTAGCTTTTTAATATCGATGTATAAACGATTAATAATATATATATATATATATATACATCAGCTAAAAATATAACCCTCACCCACAATTAAAAATTTATGCATATGCTTTATTTTCTCTAAATCAGCATCCATGTACCATGGTAGTGAATTTTGAGCTAACAATCGTCTTTAATATACTGCAAAATGTTCATGAAAAATTTTATGGATATTGTTATTACTGCTATGAAATGAATGGAAAACAAATAATGGTGACGTCTTTCAATTACTAGAGAAGTATGTTTTTTTATTTATTGATGTGAGTTTTTCATTGTGATTATTTTCGACATGAATAAAAAATAATGCACGCATTTGCGTTGTCTCAGAAACTTCATGAAAATTTTCGTACGCGAAATTTCGTACGTTATGTCCTTTTTATCGTTATTATGCCAAAAGAAATTTTTACTGTTGCCATATTGAAAACGGAAAAAATAGTGCTTCAATTTAATGTTATTGCTTAAAATAATAATAAAAAATATCCAAGAAAGTTTTATTTACTCATTTATTTTTATTTTTACGCCAGCAATTTACAGACAAAATTTTTATCGATATTATTACCAATATACATCACCAATGTGTGCAATACATATATATATATATATATAATATCATTTTGAAACGCTGATCATTAAATAATTGTTTTTCAAACTTAGAATGAGTTGTGAGTTATTTTTGAAGCTTATGATAGATTGAAATGGTTTTTGCTTCATGAGATGGTGAAGAATATTAGAGAAATCTTAATGGGCTTTCCAATAATGTCAAGAAATTTTCCTCCTTTGTCATAAAAAATGATATATTGGAAACTTTACCTTTTTTATTTCTTTCGATTTCGATTCTGTTTTCTGTGAACAATGGAGAAACTGATTATTTTTCAGATGTCATTTGGAAAGTTTTTATCTGTTACTGAAAAGGATAAGATGTTTTATATTCAATCCGGTGAAAATTATTAACGAATAGAAGGGCTATGGACCTAAACTCTATGATGCAGATTATAAAATGAAGAAATATCATCATCTAAGTCGTGCTTTCCTTTCCATGGTCGGCGTCTATCATATTCTATGATCGTTTATTTCAAATCGATGGCACGGATATGCATATATTTATCTAATTTCTGATATGAAATCAAAAGTTTCTTTGAATTTTTAATCAAAACTGTTATGTAAAATACAAGGATACTTACATAAAACTGAAATTTAATTAAAATTTTTTACTTCTAATATCTCATTTTTAATTATCGAATTCTCTCTTTCAAATCAAAGTAATTCTTTTTAGGTTGGTATGAAAGAAAAAAGGAAACTTAGACTGTTATGTCTAATACAGTGCAAGTAATTTAAATTTTATATTTGCTAACTATTAGTATCATCTTATCGAAAGTAATGAAAATTATTTTTTTTTTTAAATCTAAAACGTCAGAAATCAGCTATGCTATCTCTACAGGCAACCTTAGAAAATAAACCTCTATTTGCGAAAATTGTTTGGCACTTGTGGTTTTCCGAAGGAAAAGATTCTTTAAATTTAATAAGCTGCAAAGTAAATAACATATTGTTCAGAATTGAAGTTATGCAACGTTTCTACACCTTTTTAATGACAATGGGGTATGCGTTAGAATTGCGGATTTTATTCGAATTACTGACTATGGCGAATTCGAATTAATAATTTTTTCCAAATTAATTATTTAAATAAAAGTATTATTGTTATTAAGAAATTCAAATCAATTATAAAAAATTATGCTATGCTTTAATTCTACGTTCTAATAAAAAATTCTAATTAAAAAATAAGTCTGTATATTTAACAATAAGCTTTTTTTCTGGTTCTCCGGTGAATCTTGGGTTTTATCCCAATGAAGCTTCAAATCCCAGCAAACGGGTTGGCTGCAAGGGAGTTTGCGCACATTGTAAGCCACTTTCCCATTAGAAAGTCGCCCAAGAAGACATCCAATTCCATTGGCATACAGCACTACTGTTCTTTGTTCTATTCTAATTCTAATGATATAAAACTCCCAATCATTCTTACTGTTTTTATAACTAGAAACCTTCATTGTCATACGTTCATTAAAAAATACGAAGAAAATTCGTTAAAAATATCTAAAAAATGGTGATCAGAAATAGTTATTAAAAAACATGAAATGCTTTTTCGGAAAAAATAAAATTTTTTTTAAAACAGAGGTTATTTATTATATCTGAATTTTCCACCCATTTTTATCTACGATGTATACAAATAACTTTGCTCAAATTCTGTGCTTTCTAAAAGATGTTAAATATGTTTATTGAGTGGCCCAAATCTTATATAACCATCAAAGTAACGAATTTAAAATATACTTTATGATTACTAAATATTTTGACAAAGATGACTCAAATTCTTGACTATGCTGATAATGTTGTCGTAACTGCACGCACAAAGGGACCAGAAAGAAAGCTTCTTCTGCTTTAAAAAAGGCACCGCTAAAATACGCTTGAATATCAATGAATACGAACCAAAGGTATGAGCTTAAAAAAGAAGTTAGGTAATCTGAATTACCTTAAACCAAGAAGTCATAAATTTGAATTAGTGAACAGTTCTGTATATCTTGACTCAGAAGTAAATTCTCAAAGCAATACACGTTATTGTTACTCATCGTTACAATACATTAATATCTAAAGACATATTACTGTTGCCAGTAGCTGTCTTTACTGTTCAGAAAAGTTTTACAAGCAAAATTATTTAAAACATTGATAAAATCAGGCGAATGGGCTGGCTGCATGGTTGGTTTTTGTGATTTTTCCCATGTGCAACATGAATACGAGCCAGATTTCGCTTAGAAAATTCTACACGAAGGCAACTCTTTCCTTAGGCAGATAGCCCTCGTGCGTTTTGCCATATTCAAATAACCAAACCTACTGTCTGTCTATGAGGAGAATAGCTCCCACCACAGTGTCTGGCGGGTGGTGGTCGCTATAGCAACAGGGCTAGTATATTTCAAATAGGGGCGAATCAAGTTTCGCCAATTCATCTTTAAATGCGCCAAGATGGCAAACCGAAAAGTAAATCTTGAAGACACACCTACGAAAAATGGGTCAAAGCTGGTTTCTACGGCAACAGACAGCTGCAGACTAACTGGCGAGAGCTTTTCTTATGAGAGACAGACTGTACGTATGGCTAATGAACCTTAACTAGGATACAAGAATATAACAATAAGACCTGTACTTGTCAGGACTTTGTGTTCTGTGCATCTTTTTTGGAAACATTGTAAATTCTGGAAAGGGTTCTTAACCTTACGTTCTAAGTCCTGAACTGGAACAGGGAGCGGAAGGTACGCTATGTTCTGATGTAACTGCTGGGCTGGATAATAACTGCACGTGAAGGGATTTGAAATCCTCTTTTATTCAATCACTATTAAATACAAACCTCCCAATTCGGGAGAGATACAGAACGTAACAGACCACACTTTGGTCGAACTTAACAATCAAATAAATTTAAATAAATTAAAATAGAACTTAAATTGAACTTTGCTTCGCAGAGCAATTCGCGGAAGTTGGCCTCTACCGAAAAGGGTGCGTAGCAAGGTATACTAAATACTACCGCACTTTAATTTATTTTACAATGCAATCACGTAGTAAGCACTATGGCTTATAAATTTAAACTGCTAGCTGGTCAGGCGAACGTTGAGCAGCGTGACCGTGATCTGAGGCAAAGCTCTCACACACCGAGAGGTTTCTACCTCTGGCTTAAATAGTGCTTGGCTGAACTTCAAAAATTAGCATAAGCTAAAAACGCGCGCTTCTTCTGACAGGAAGTTGAAGCAGAGAGGAGATAGAAAAGATTTAAATTAAAATAAACTTGGTTAGTTTAACTAAAACCTTACAAACTTCCCGCCAGAATTGCGATAGTTAAACTACTTTGGTCCAAACGGACCATGTTGAAAACTAGCAATTCTAAATAGTCGAAAATTTCACTGTTCTAAACTTAGGCCAACTCTTACAAGGCAATATATGTTTGTGTAAAATACAGACGAAATTTTCTGGAACAACAATCTTCAACATTTTTTTTTTCAAGTCTTATTCTTCAAACAGTCTTACTCCTTCCAGCAAAATCTGGAAGGAAAACAACTTTAGTATGACATAATAACAGAATAATTCTAAGTGGTACAAATCCTTATTTTTTTTTTTTTGTGTAATTTTGCACACACACATTATCATTCAAGCACAATTAAATTCTTCCCCCGTATGCTCTCTCACCGGTGTTGGATGTAAAGCAAACCGCCATTGCGGGTTTTTATGTGTTCGGGGGTGTTCAACTCTTCCACCTACAATCGACTAACATTAGTTAGAACTTGACATACGAGACCTGAAAAAAACGCCCTATAACCAGCTAATCCTAAGGTTCTCACTAGCTTTATGTCTAACACTTTAAGTGTATTTGGTGGAGAGCCTAATTAACACTTGCATTCTAAAATAGTCAATCTTTAACTTTTCATGCATACAAATTCGCAGTTTGCACACAACATTCACATTAATATTGCACTTAACGTGCATTGCTAGCATAATATTATTTGTTACATTTCATAACACATTAACAATTTCATAGCAATCCTGAAATGCAAATAGAGGTTAAATTTCTAAGCTTACAGAAATATAGGTTAAATTTCTAAGCTTACAGCAAGTGCTTCCTATTCCTTTCTCAAGGTACTTTCTTGAAATATCAAATTACATTGAATTAATAGTCTACAGACTAAATCGTGTTTTTCAATTTTCCGAATTTTCATTCTAGACATTTTACAAGTCTTTAGACAAAGCGTCATACAAAATCATTTAGTTAACATATTCTTTTCAGCAATTCATTGCTTTTACAGAATTAATCTATTTACAAAACATTAAGTGATTTTAAATCTTTGAAAATTACAATTTCTTTTAACAAAACATTTTACTTTCCATATGAGGACTTATCGCTCACTTGGCGTAAAAGTCAACCTCGCTTGAGGTAAAATCAGCCCTGCAACTTGCAGTATACTCAAAAATTAACTAAACTTTTGAATACGAAATTGTACTTATCTTATTATGATCGTCCATCCTTTTCTTGGCCCAATCTTTAAAACTTGAGTAAGTTGTGGCCTGGTTCAGTTTCCTCGTTTTTCGTTGTTCTTTCGGAGCCTGCTCGTCTCTTTTTCTTTTGAAATTCCGTCGTTGTATCCTCGGCAATTTCCTTTGTAGAGGAGGTTGCTCCGCTGGACGTTTGGTGGACTGGGCCCTTCTCTCCTGGGCCCTTGCTCGTTGCTTGTCCTGGTTCCTGCTGTATTCGGGAAGTTGATTCTCAGGCTGCAATCGACGTTTCTTGCTTCTCAGGCACCTGTCCGATGATTCCACAGTTCTTTTGGATACATTGGGCTTCCCTTGCCCATTCTGCTTTCTTCTCTTGGTGCGCTCGTAATTCCGTTCGTAGATTTGTTCACCTGCATCGTGAGACTTTCTTTTGAAACCACCTTTTTGGTTCTTATTTCTTTGTTGGGGGGGAGCTTTCTTCTTCTGACATTTCGATGCCGTTGTAGCTGGTTCCTGCTGTTTTTGCTGACGTATATCTTCCTGGCTAGTCGATTGCCTCGGATCCTGAAACGAATCTTTAAATACAGCCATTTTGCTGCGATTATAGAACGGTTTTATTTGGTCCACATTCGCTTTGAGCGTTTGACCATCATTTCTTTTTAATATAACCACTGCCCCCGTAATTTGTTCAATTGTGAACGGGCCTTCAAAACGCGGAAAAAATTTCCCCACCTTTTCCTCTGGGGCATTTGACAAGTTGTGTTTAATCTTCAACACTTCATCTCCCACATTGTACTTGACCTCTCTTCTTTTTAGGTCATAGTACAATTTCTGTTTTCTTTGGGCCATTTCTATATTTTCCGTCGCTTCCCGTATTAACTTTTGTATATCACTCATTTTAAATTCTTCTGCCCTTTCCTGTACAAAGAACAGTTTATCTAGGGGGGTCAAGATCTTTCTTCCTAAGAAGAGTTCAGCGGGTGTTTTTTGTGTAGTATCGTGTTTGGCGGTCCTAAGTGCAAATGCAAATTCATTTATATGGCTATCCCAGGTAGAGTGATAGTTTTTCACATAACTACGAATTATTTTCACTACATTTCTATTCACCCGTTCCGCTATGTTTGACTGCGGACGATACGGGACCATCTTTAGATGACGTATGCCCAGTTTTGCACACATTTCCTCAAACATTTTACTAACAAACTGAGGACCATTGTCTGAAATAACTTTTAGGGGCGCCCCGTATTTTAAAATATACTTATTTAGAATTGAATCTACTACAATTTTTGCAGACGCGCGTTTTAACGGAATTAACTCTAACCATTTGCTAAAATGATCCACTATAACTAAAAGATATCGGCTTTTATTAACTTTACTTCGAGGGTAAGGTCCAAGTAAATCGATGCCTATTATTTGATTTGGGAATTCTGATTTAATACTATTTAGGAACCCGGCCGGGCGGAAATTAACATAATTATTTAATTGACATGTTGGGCACGACTGGACATACGCCCTAGTAAACTTTTGCAGTTCTGGAAAGAAAACTGCCTCGCGAACTCTCTGAACAGTTTTTCTTATACCTAAATGAGCCGAAATGGCACAATCATGCAACTCTTCTAATACATTCAACCTCATGCTAGCTGGGATAACCGGTCTATATTCATGATTCTCATTAGTAGCTTTCGTATAGAATAACAGTCCGTCAATTAATTCGTAATTTTCGGCCCTATTTCTTATCGGCACAATATCCGGATGATTGAAATTCTCAGGGTCGGCCAAATAATTGTATATATTTTTGAACTCCGGATCTTTTTTGAGTTCGGCTATTACTGTTTCACGAGAATCTAATACTTTGGATGTTAACATGGCTATCTTAATTACACTTCCATTTTCATCTAAGTTAATTCTGCTTAAAGCATCTGCCACAACATTTTCCTTTCCCGGCGTATGTTTAATTATTAGGTTATATTCCTGTAATTTGAGAGCCCACCTTATTAATCTGGGTGATAAATTTTTTCCAGAATAGAGTCTAGTGACCGCCGCGTGGTCGGTATATACAGTTACTGGAGAACTTCCAAAGAACACACGAAATTTCTGTACTGATGCTAACACTGCGAGAGTTTCTCTCTCTGTTGCGGAATAGTTTCTTTGGGTTTCATTTAATGTTCGGCTGAAAAAAGCCACGGGCTGACCATTTTGGGAAAGCACTGCACCAATCGCGAAATCTGAAGCGTCCGCTGAAATCTCTAATCCTTTATCCCCTTCTGGAAATTTTAAGACGGGAGCTTGAGTCAATGCGTCTTTCAATTTTTGAAACGCCAAGTTGGCTTCTGCTGACCACGAAAACCTAGCTTTTTTTCTTTTCAACTTTAGCAGTGGCTCAGCTATTTTTGCAAAGTCTTTAATGAAAGCCCGGTAATATGAACACATCCCGAGAAACGACGATAATTTCTTCGCTGTTTTAGGAACAGGATAATTTCTAATGGCTACTATTTTTGACTGATCCGTTTCGATTCCCTTTTGGGAAATTTTAAATCCTAAATAACGTAACTCTTTTGCGGCAAATTTACATTTAGACGCATTTATCTTTAAACCAGCTTCGTTTAACAATGAAAATACTTTTCTTAAATCTTGTAAGTGTTGTTCTAGAGTACTACTCGTAATTATAATATCGTCTAAATATATGAAAGTGCTTTTACCAAGGACTGGTCTTAAGACGATGTCCATACATCTTTGGAACGTTGCCGGCGCGCCGGATAATCCGAACGGCATTCTAAGAAATGCGTACGTACCAGATTTCGTTATGAACGCGGTTTTGTGTACGTCCTCGGGTTTTACCCCAATCTGAAAATAGCCACTCGTGAGATCTAATGTAGTCATGTATTTTGTAGACGAAATATTTCGAATAATTTCTTCAATTATCGGCAACGGATATACAGGATATTTTGTAACTGAATTTAACTTGCGATAATCTATAGCAAAACGCCACCGCTTCGGGTGCGTAATCGGGTAATCATTATTTTTCTTACACAGGACAACGGGGCTAGCATAACTGCTAGAAATTGGCGTGATGATTTTATTCTTTAACATCTCTTTAATATGATGTTCAATTATTTCTTCTTTTGTCCTATCATATCTATATGGCTTTTGCCTAACTGGCTGAGCGTCCCCCGTGTCAATGTCGTGGTTCACCACCTGCGTAAAGCCTGGTACATCACTAAATAAATTCGCAAAGTGACTTACCAGACCTTGGATTTTCTCTTTTTCCTCTGCTTGTAAATGTTCCAAGTCCAGCTGCGGGGGCTTATCATTCTTCGCTTCAATTGGCTTCATATTTAATGTTAGTTCTCCCCCCTTGAAATCAATTTTTGCTTCTGCCAAACTAAAAAAGTCCACACCTAGAATAATACAAGTCTGCAGGTTACGCACAATATAAAACAGGATTCTTACCTGTTCGTTGTTGATACGCACGAACAATGGTACTTTTCCTAAACAGCTACATTTTTCTCCTTGGGCCGCTATGACATCCGTGTCTCTTGCACTAAAAATTCTGTAACGTCGAAAGTGCTTCTTAAAGAATCTTTCCGATACGAAGCTGCTTTGGGCTCCTGTATCCAAGAGGGCTGTCGCCGGTATGTTGTTGATTAGAACTTCAATCTTCGGCAAACTCAAATTCTTAACGACCACGGTGTTTAAATTGATTTTGGAAGGGTTTTGCGCTGCTTCGGACTTCTTCACCTTCCTCGAAGAAATCCCTCTTAGTTTAAATTCTTTTTCTTCTGGTTGCCCTCGGAATCTTTGCTTGTTCTTCTATTAAATTCCCTTCGTTCGCCGCTCGCTTTAGGAGACACATCTTTCTTCGGCCATTGCTTCGCCTTATTCCCGTAACTTTGATTTTGCTTTTGCTGCGGTCTTGGCGAACTCCACTGACTTCTTCGCTCAAATTGGCGTCGTCGTTCGTTGTCGGCTGTTCTTCGGCTTTCAAATTGTACCGCGAGCTCAAATAATCTGTCTAATGTTGTTGGATTTCTTAGTTCGATGAAATCTTGAACTTGGGGCAGTAGCCTAGGAAGTATAACTTGAATAATTTCAGGATCCGGGCGACTTCCATACAAAAGCTTGAAAACTTGAATTTTCCTCAAAATAAAATTAGACAAATCTTCTATTCTTTCTTGGTATCGGCTAAACAGTTCAGCTTCCAATCTGGCTCGATCTCGCACCACGGGAAATGCTTTCACTAGAGAATTCTTGAAATTTTCATACGTGTATGTGGGGCTTCCTGGTTCCCCCAAGAGATTCTTTCCGATGCACTTGAACCAACTTAGCGCTTGGCCCTTCAAAGCGCTGGTAGCAAGAGCGACTTTCTGAAATTCGTGGACTGGATATAGCATGAAGTGGGAGTCTAGCTTTTCCAGGAAATTGATTACGGCTGTCTTGCCGTCAAAACTTGCCGCTGGCTTCATGGCTGCTCGCATGGTTTGTACGATGTAGCCGAATCCTTCTATGCCAGGAGGTGCTATCTCAGGATTCTGGACAGGTACAGCAGGTGTCTCAGGTTCGTCTTCTTGTTGTTGAGGCCATCCTCTTCTTTTTGTGCGGGCGCCACTATCAGGACTTAGCATTCTGTGTGTATTCTTTGAGAACATGGTAAATTCTGTAAAGGGTTCTTATCCTTACGTTCTAAGTCCTGAACTGGAACAGGGAGCGGAAGGTACGCTATGTTCTGATGTAACTGCTGGGCTGGAGAATAACTGCACGTGAAGGGATTTGAAATCCTCTTTTATTCAATCACTATTAAATACAAACCTCCCAATTCGGGAGAGATACAGAACGTAACAGACCACACTTTGGTCGAACTTAACAATCAAATAAATTTAAATAAATTAAAATAGAACTTAAATTAAACTTTGCTTCGCAGAGCAATTCGCGGAAGTTGGCCTCTATCTAAAAGGGTGCGTAGCAAGGTATACTAAATACTACCGCACTTTAATTTATTTTACAATGCAATCACGTAGTAAGCACTATGGCTTATAAATTTAAACTGCTAGCTGGTCAGGCGAACGTTTAGCGGCGTGACCGTGATCTGAGGCAAAGCTCTCACACACCGAGAGGTTTCTACCTCTGGCTTAAATAGTGCTTGGGTGAACTTCAAAAATTAGCATAAGCTAAAAACGCGCGCTTCTTCTGACAGGAAGTTGAAGCAGAGAGGAGATAGAAAAGATTTAAATTAAAATAAACTTGGTTAGTTTAACTAAAACCTTACATACTTACGTATGGTTTTGAAACTTCAATCTTAACTAAGGAATAAGAAAAAGTCATTTAGTCGTTTTTGAAAGGAAAGTACTAAGAAAAATCTTTTTCGCTATAAATATTGACGGTTTGAGAAGACATAAATACAACAATGTAACCATTCTTCTATAAACACAAACGCCGACTAGTTCTAAAGTGTTTATTACCAAAGCACAGAAACAGTTACAAAGAAAATATATACGAAAACAGAACACAGACCTAAACGAAATATCTAACATTTAGAATTAATATTCGAGTCGCGGAGACATAATATTGGAGATTCTATCCTTTTCGTAGCTGGAGGTCGACTGCTGGAAGTTGTTCCTGTCGCCACTAGATGGCGTTCAATAAAACAGTTCGGTTACATCCAAGAAGTTCTGTTAAGCAATGAATTATAGAAAAAAGAGTGATATTATCAAATGCATTAAAATTAATTGCAGGAAATTTACTGGTCATATTTACGGAATGCATTCTTTTTCATTCACAATTAAAATTCTTAACTGTAAACCAATGGGAAAACAAATTAGAGGAAGTTATAGAGCTTCGATAGTTGCAAAGTATCGTTAGTGAATTTATTAAAATTACAAACTAAAAAACTCTAACCAGACAGAGAGCGGAGTGGAAAAAGGTTCGAAGGAAGGCCATGGCCTACCCTGAGTTGCCGCCCAAGAAGAAATATACAATGAAGAACATGGGAAAAAAAAAAAAAGGCGTAAGCAAAATTGTGAAAATCATGATTTTATAAGTTTGAATACTTCCGGTTACATAGCAAAGAAAGCCAACATCTATTTTTTAAAACTACTTGTTACCACCTCTCCTCGGAAATTTATAATTACCAGCCGCAACCCGTTTGATTCCTTCCCCCTCCCATTTGTTTTATTTCAAGACGAACGCCTCATGTCTCACGCTTTTATAAGCACACGCGCCTACATAATTGGGGAGAGCGTCACGAAAATGACTGTTCCCTGAACAAAGTCCTGTGGCACGATCATAGTTAGGATAATTTGTAACTTCCCCGTCACTAATTTTCTGAAGGTTCTGTCTGAATATACGATGAGGCAGCTTATGAATGCCTGCGAAGATGTCTCAGCTTTCTTCATAGATCATAACAGAATTTTTAATTGCGATTCTAAAAATCTAAGATGGTAATTACATGTGATAACTCATGAAGAAATTAATAGGATGAGTATTTAAAAGAAAAGGGTGGGGGAGATAACGCAAATTATTTTATCTTTTGTCTCTTTTGCAACAAAAAACAGAAGAGTCAAGCTACACGTGATCCTGAATCGCGTTACCATTTCAAATATATTAAAATCTGTTTTTTTATTAACCATTTAAATAAACAAGCTATTCACTGACGAAGAATGGTTTTTAATACTGCAGTTAACAGTACTGTCCGAAGAATTTGCTTTAAGGTACACCATTGTTGCTGTTGAATAGGTCCAAGGCAGCAGTTAACAAAACTCACCAAAATTGCTGCTTCAAAGTGCAGCATTGCTATTGTAGCTTATCTAAAATGCATAAGCCCACAACGATAGTAAACATTACAAACAAAAAATACTGTTTGTCTTAAGTGCATAGATCATAAGAAAATTGCTGCTTCCAGATGCACCATTGTTAATGTTGCTTTTTTCCAGTGTATAGGCCCAATGCGGTAATCACAATGAAAATTGTTCCCAGATTTTACATCATTTACATGTTGCTTATTTTGAGTGCATACGCCCATGCACAGGATTTATAGAACTGATCCAAAATGATCCTTCAGATTGTCTTGTTGATTTTGCGCATCTCGAAAGCCTGCAGCCATGGCGACAATAAACACTACTGACCAAAAATGTTGCTTTCAAAGGTGCACCAGTGTTAATGTTGCTGAACCCAAATGCATAGGTTTATCACAACAATTAGCATTACTGACCAAAATGTGCTCTAAAGTGCACCACTGTTGATTTTGAATATCCGGAGAACAAAGGCCTGTAGATAATGAAAGGTGGATAAAGTATGCATCTGTCAATAGTCGCAAATACTAAGCATCGGTAGTTACAATATAACTTCATTCAGCTCTGGCAAAAATTTAAATGAGAGCACTACTGGGGATGAAACATAAAGACATAGTAGTATCAGTAGTGTGAAACGGGGGGTTCAGCGACAGGAGGCGGATTGCGGATGAGCCCGGAAGCAGGTGAGGCGGTGCAAGTCAGGAGGCGGATTGAGGCGGTGCAAGTCAGGAGGCGCAGTTTGATTTAGTTGATAAGGTGTCGTCACACTTTGATAAGAGATTATCTTTTGTTGATTTTCTAGCGGTAATTTCTAATTTTAGGATTTTTTTTCCTTTGTATTTTTCTTCGTCTTTATTAGGTTATTTCCTATGTTCTCTAAACGCCTGGAATTTAATGACTGACAGATAGATGTAAATTTTTAATTTTTGCGTTATATTTCAAGTATTATAATGTCCTATGCACTCTTAGTTTTAACGTATGCCTTACAATTTTTTATTTCATCAGAGCATATTCATTTTCCTTTATCTTAATTACATTACTCATTTTACACAGGACGTTCTTCATATCTTTTAACC
>KK116125.1:450264-475951 GCA_000611955.2 Stegodyphus mimosarum
GTTAAAAGATTACATCTAAAATTAAATAAAAGTCAGTGTGTATAGTGTGATAATATAATAAATAAGCTTAAGATTTACGAAATAAATTAAAAATTTTACATCTTAATTAAGTGAAGGTCGTGTAAACGATCAGAAAATATCAGAAATAAGTTAAAATATATAATATGTTGAAGATCGCAAATGTTAGAAAGTATGAAAAAAAGATTGAAATTATATATAAAATTAAATGATATAATAAATAGAAACATATATTTCAGTAATTATGCTCGTAAAATATAGCAAATAAATTATAAATTGGAGTACATTAAACATTACGAAGGTTAGAAAGAAGGAAAAAAGTTAAAATTGGATCTAAAATTAAAATCATATGATAAATTAAAATGTATATCTGAATAATTACACTCCTAAAATTTAATAAGTGAAATAAAATTACCAGTATATGGTTAAAAGATATGAAGAACGTTTTGTGTAAAATGAGTAATGTAATTAAGATAAAGGAAAATTAATATGCTCTGATGAAATAAAAAATTCTAAGGCATACGTTAAAACTAAGAGTGCATAGGACATTATAATACTTGAAATATAACGCAAAAATTAAAAATTTACATCTATCTGTCAGTCATTAAATTCCAGGCGTTTAGAGAACATAGGAAATAACCTAATAAAGACGAAGAAAAATACAAAGGAAAAAAAATCCTAAAATTAGAAATTACCGCTGGAAAATCAACAAAAGATAATCTCTTATCAAAGTGTGACGACACCTTATCAACTAAATCAAACTGCGCCTCCTGACTTGCACCGCCTCAATCCGCCTCCTGACTTGCACCGCCTCCCAACTTGCACCGCCTCACCTGCTTCCGGGCTCATCCGCAATCCGCCTCCTGTCGCTGAACCCCCCGTTTCACACTACTAGTATCCGTCTTCTCGAATTAGCTTTAACAAGACTTTTACGCTCAATGAGCTTAAACTTTTATATTTAGTAACTGATTCTTAGTCACATAGAATAGAACATTCTTTGTCACAGGGCACTGAGTAGTGCAAGTCACAAGTCGAGTGCAAAGAATTAAAGTTGTCTCATATAGGGGGAATAGAAGAAGCAATAAAGTTTTTTTAGAAACGCGTTCATTTAGGACCAATTTGAAGAAAAAATTTCTGGCCGCAACATTTTACGCCGAGACTTGAAATATTGTTTTCGATATCATGTTTTAAAGTCGACAAATCAGAAAAAAGTTCTGAATGAAAAAAAAATCAGGGGATTTAGTGCATAATATTCACGGAAAGTTTCTATTCGACGGGATGTTGCGGAGATTTATCTTTAAGTTTGATACTGGTTTTGAATGGCAGTTACAAAAATTCGTGTCTTGTCTGGAATTTGAACTAGAGTATTTTATGGGGAATTTGTCTTCGTTGACCATTTCATCAACAAGTGGTGTGTTTAATATTGAAGATGGAGAAGCGATGTCGAGTAACTTTAATATTTAGAATGTACAGAAGGAGAAGTCGGTGTAAAGTTGCCAGGAGAAAGAAAAAGCTTATTATAATCAAATATTAGCCCACTTCACTCAATGCAGAAAGCTTTCAGCCAAAATATTATTTTTCAAATAGTGATACATAAATTATAAAATAAGCATATCTGATAGTAAAACACATAAGCTTTATTTTTGAGGGGGAAGATGTCACCTAGATATTTTCTCCAAATGTGAAATGCAATGCAAAGGGGCAAGATCAGAATTCACATTTACACTTAAGTCAACAGCGAGAAAAGTATCACACTGTAGGAAGATGCGAATCAGACGGATCGCACAGGCAGTACCTAACGGGCAAGGTTTCAACCTAATTTTCGTAAGTGCTCTCAGAATCCAGGGAAAAACCCGAGGTAAAAAACGTGACTTTCGGAAACGACTTTGGCTTCTGTCGTATTTCTTTCACACCAGCTGTCAATGAAGATCGAAGGTTGTCGAAGCAGAGCATCATGCAAATGAGTCTTCGGAGCGTGATTTCGAAGCAGAGAAATCAATAATTGGGTTTCCCCAGATACGTGACTTTCAACCATATTCAAGTAAAGAGTTGCATCAGTTCCGGACGACGTTAATCATTTATCAGGTAAGCCAACAAGACAGGTTCACAGATAAGAAGAAAAATGGCTTGCTTTCATAAATGTATTAATTAATTTAGTATAAAAAGAATTACATAGATAGAGAACTTAACATGTAACTAACTGGGTATAAGAATTGTACGTGACTAGACACTAGTACCGCATAATTTTTCACATACGACGTACAGTAACATTCTTAATTTAAGTACCTGTGAAACTTGCAAATATAATGAACCCCCCCCCTTAAAAAAAGCTACCCAAGGTTCCAGCTAATTTCGGTCTTCTCTGGAGATGGTCGCCTTAGAAAATGTGATGTTTAAGAACGATGCTTGTTTATGTTGTAAAAAATGCTAGGCACTTTAAAGGATGGTCTAGCGAGATAGCTTCCACGAAAAGTTCATTTCAGTTTAAAATGATAAATGACTATTTTGTATTTCATAGAGCTTATATGCTCAAATTTACACATGATTTCTTTTTTTCTTTAAATTTATGGCAAAGCACGTAAGATCAATACACTTAAGAGAAGGGATGCTTTCATAGAGGACTTTCTTAAAGAAACTCTCTAGTATTCAGGATAATCATAGAAAAAAACATTAAGACATCCAAGCAGATAGTGCATTCAGCCGGATTAGAAAAAGCTTTCCTTTCCTCTTTCAAACTTCATCGTAAGTTGAAAATTTCTTCTACCGTCGTCGTAAAATAACTATCAGCATTTTATTAATGCATTGAAACTTAGAAGTATTAAACATAAACTTAACTATATATATTATATGATGAAAATTTAAACATATTCCTTCCATACACAGCTGTTATGCATCGGTTATCATTCCGAGCCGAATTTTTGCAGTTTCTGTGTTTAACTTTGGATGAAATACATTTTTAAAAGTTTTCCGTTAATAAAATCGTAACAATTTGACATTTAGCATCCGAATTATAAATGATGGAACTTGGAAGGGCTTAATTTCTAAAATTAGAAGTGACCGAACCCTATGAAAGGCAGCTAAGCACGAGGAACCAAATTACATAAAGTAACAATAAAATAATTAAATAATTAAAACTAAAATAAATTGGAATGTAAAAAGATAAATAAAAATTATTAAATTAGTGATAAATAGTTAAATAACAAAATAAAACAATGAAACTCGTCTTATTTGGGGCTCCAGCCGGAATTAGAATTTCACTCAAAAATTAAGAAATAGCTTAGCCGGGTTTCCGTTGAATTTAAGTCTTGACTGCAGTATAGTGCACTATTTCAAGAAATGATAAAACAAAGATTATTATTTTTCCAGCATAGCAATGAAAAAAAAAAGACAAAACGGTTGATGCGGCAATAATTAAAATACAGAGAATACTAGAAACATAAAGAGATTATGGAAGGATATTTTGATGAACATGTGTAGAAATGAAAACAAAAAAGAAAGAATCCAGCAATTCCTGACCATGATCTCTCGCCGATAGGATATTTTGATGGGTATGTGTAGAAAAGAAAACAAAGAAGGAAGAATCCAGCAATTCCTGACCAGGATCCCTTGCCGATATAACTTTAGTTGTCAAGCAGAATGTGACAAGAAAATACAATCCTTTCTCCAAAATCCAAAGGAGTTGATCTGTAAGCTGAGAACTAACGTAAGGTCCTGTATAACTGTCATTTTTTGCTCCCCCGTATTTGGTTACTCATTACAAAATGTCTGCAGATGCTTTTTTCCTTGAGGAGTCACTAGTGTTTGAAGTACACGATCAGGGTGACCACTTTTAGTACTTTCCGAAAGAAAAATTGCTCATAAACTGGCTTTCATAAACTCATTGCACTTCCAAAAACCTTTAACGTGTGGGCGGAGGCTTTTCTTTTCAAAAGTTTTAGTCTCCCTCAAAGTTTTTTTTTTTTTTTTCCAGGACAAGCATTCAGAAATTAAAATCGATTTTTAAGGTTTACTTAAAACGTTAAATTGAAATTTTTTAGATAAAAAAGAATTTTTTGCTGAAAATATGCTTTAGTTACATAAAAGAAGTGCCGGAGCCCTTTTACTCGGGGCTTCGGTGCGATTTGGCAGGTATTGCGATTTATTTTAAAAAAAAATCAAGCTACATATATAGTTACTTTGAAAGTACGAGTAATAAGGGAGTGGAAGTCTTACGAAAAAATAATTGAATAATGAAATAAAAAAAAAATCTGAAAGGTTTCAGATTTTACATTACGCCCAAAGGGGCCTTTTTTTTTTTTAACATTTTGTGTGTTACCTTTATTTATTAAATATCATGGTCTTCGCACTTAAAACCATGAAACTCAGTTCAACAGCAATACCGCAAAATAATTTTAAAACGTGCATATCTTTTGAATTTCCGAAACACAGTCTCGCGCGCTGGAGATAAATTTTGTTTTTTGTACAGTTTTGCTATTGCTCGCTGTGAAATCGCTGAGTTTGTTAATCAAAAATTTCTTAAAGTGTGACAAAATATGAAACATATAATAAAACAAATTCCAAATTTGGGCTTCCAGATGTCCATATTCGGATGGAAACGTACGTTATTCAAAACTGGATGGCTTTAGGTACCGTTGTTTTATCACAATGCGAGAAACATACATATATTTAGGCCGATGCTTCATTATTTAAATTTTTTTAAATATAATACAGGGCTATAATATCTGGTGGCAAGAATTTGAAAAGTGAACCGACATTTATAGTGAACCAACGCAAAATGCCAAAAAGAAATTAATATTCCTTCAGGGCAAATTGCCCCTTTGTACTAATAAGAGTTAAATGTATAAAATTATTAGCAATTAGTTAATATTTATAAATTAATTAACAGTTATGAAAAGTATTCATAATTATATAACAAAAAAGACTTTCCCCAAAATCGCAGTAAACTATACTTTTAGTATTAAGTGAAACGTTAAGTCAGTTATATAGATATATCTTTCTTTAAAATTACGATACGCAAATCAAGTTTGAATAAAGGAGTTAAATTTTAAATTATCGTCCTTTTAAAATTGTTAAGTCTAAAAGTGTGGTTTATGTAAAAATGGATAAATAATTAAAAAAGTTGAATTTTGCACTGAATTGCGACTATTGTGGATAACTGTTCTGATCTAGCATCTGCGCTGAACACGTTTTTGAAGACTTCCTTACCCCGCTCCCAATTTCGGTTAAGCTTAAAATTTTACAGTGAGGAATGACATTATGGATATTATGGAGTATTCGATATTGTTTCAAAATAAATAAACCTAGAAACTTATTGATTACATTTTTCTGATCTTATTAATTACAGTTTATTTACTTTATAGTGTTAAAATAACACAAGAGTTAAGATAAATTGCAGGAATACTCGAAAGGGAGCGAAGGAATCATACATCCGAAGAAGGATGTTAACGGGCAAACCCTAATTACAAAGTCTTAATAAAATGGGTACGTGGCCAAAGGAAAAATGGTTGGGATCCGCTGATGCAGAGGGAAAACTACGATCCAAGTAATGCTGTTAACGAGGGAATGTTTCGCCACTTAGTTTTTTACTCGGTACATTTTGGTAAAATTAGAGTAATGCATTTGAAACATTTAAAAAGTAACAGCATTTTCTTCAATTTGTGTATTTATTTCCGAATATCCTAAAGGTTCGAAACCCTTATCATCTAAGCAAAGCTGAAGGTAAATGTAACTTTTTACTCGGTTCATTTCAGTTGAGTGAAAATAGATTACTCATTAGAAACAGTTAAATAGGTAACAATTTCTTCATTTTTATGGCTTAAGTATTTTTCTAATGAAATGATTATTCAAAAAGTTTACAAATCTGTCATCTAGAGTAATAGATCCCATTTTCAATAGTATTCTCGACAACAGACGTTTGAGAAGCATTATTACTAGCAACTCCGGTATTTAGGGGACTGTACGCGTGGGAGGTGTCGAGTCAGCCATTCAGGTATATACCGCAGGGGTTCAACTGTTTGAAGGTATCTGAATAACACCCATTTATTGATCCCTCATAGAAAAGAAAAGAGGGAGACCCTGTGGACCTTCAAATGAGGAGAGGTATTGTTAAGAAGCTACAGTAAATTGGTGGTATATTGTGCAGCTTTCGTCAAGATAGCGGGCTGTAAATTTAGGTAAAAGTCGAATGTGTTTACTCAGTAAGAGTTGAAGGCATTTATGGTTTTGACATATCCTTGTTTCCTTTATAGGCTACCTGCTGAGTGAATACTGAATTTCTGTGAAGCTTTTTCATTTATACAGATGGAAATTAATCATTTATACAGATTTTAATAGGTAATTGCGAATAATGATAATTCAGTATGAACATGCAAATAAAGCTAATAGATGAGTAAATATAACTCAACAAATTCATATTTCTAATTGCAGTTACAAAGCGTACATTCAGCATCTATCAGTACAAAACAAAATCAGCTCAGTTAAAACAAGAAACTAGTAGTTAATACTTAAAGATGATATTGAAATTACAAACGACAAAATTACAAACTATAGATTAGAATGATCTAATTTGCGTATGATTTTAACTGTTTATTACGAAGTAAGACTAAAATAATTTTTCTCAATTTATCCTACAAAAGGAAGAATTATATGAATTAAATATTCCTACATTACGTTTTTTGTATTGTTACAGATTCTAAAGGATTTGTTAAAGTATAAATCATTATGCTACGCTTCAGATTTGAGTAACTTTGCATAAAGTTATTCATTTGTTGACATTACGCTTTCTTTCATAAATTATTCAACCTTTTATTTTGTCTGTTAATGAGACGTTAAACCAAAAAAGTTACAATCATAGAGCAATTGATAGGAATAGTTTGCAAAATTACTACACTCGTCAATCCAGCATCCAAACAGCACTTTGATCGTTAGTTTCTAGATGTTGAATAATTCGCGAAGGGGCGTTTAGTCTACCACAGAACGTTCAGGTACCAAACCACACGAATTTTACTTGAGAAATTATTTAAAAATCTTAGTTTTTGAGCAGGACATTATTGCTCTGGTCTTGAATTAATACCTTAATATCACTGCAGAAATCTGACATCATTGTTCGACAAACGTACGATAAAGTATTTGCCTCATCTGAGGGTAGATCCTTCCCTCATTCTAACGTATGCTTTTGGAGTCACAGCATTGATCAGAACTCTGTGCTGTAAACTATGTATCACTTTAACCGAATTCGCTGCAATTACTGTAAGGTTGCTTTTGTAGGATACTATTCAGATTTTCATTTATAATTGAAAGTTGATGACTTCAACTGCACGGGCAGATGTAGAACAAATACAAACATACACCATTAGAGAGAGGAAACTTTGTTAGCCTCTTGTGGTATTCCGTTAACATATTTTCTGAAAAAGTTAAAATACATTGATACATTCTGGAGTTCTGCGCCGGGGGAATTTGTGCTACATTATGTGCAAAACTTAGGGTTAAAATGAGTAACCACCTACATCAATTTATCGTTCTCTAAATTTAAATAGGTTTTTCTGTTCAATACTGGTGTATATAAACATATTGTTCAGTATAAAACCAAGTTATTTTATTTAAATAAGTTCTTCGGTCGAATACTGGTATATATAAACATATTGTTCTGTATAAAATTACACGATCCTATTTCATCGATATAATGCTGAGATTTGTGACTTAAAAATTGTTCCTGTGATGGACAAAACATAATATTTTTTATTGAATAGAAATCCCATAGTTTCAAATCCATTTGATCCATTTGATTACAGTCATAATTACGGAGTACAATAAGGTAATTGGATCTATTTTGAGGCGATATATCGCTTCAAAGCTTTCTTTTTTTATGGCCTTCTCATTCGATGCAAGGGCAGGCAATTGTATATTATCTACTTATCATGATCACTATGAGATAAGCTCTCCTTTGTTGATACTTTCCATCAACTGTCAACTAAGCCTCACCCAATGATATATTGCTATAAACTAATTCATTATTCCAAATAACTACTTTTCGGCCAACAGAAATCTAGTTTTGAAACCTCAATCATCATTGCAATGGCCTCTTAAGTCTTCAAAGGCCATTATTTAATGGGCGGAACACCGATATACATCATGCATTGAAGTGAACATATTGGGCACGATTTTGACACTTATGACATGTTGTAGATGAGGAAACAAGGAAATTGAAATTTTTAAGCAAATAGTTGGGAACGCCGTTCTATATTCTCATCTTTCAGAAACGTTGTAATGCTAACAACGAAAAATTCAGATCGTCAAATTATCTCAAAATCAGCGAGAATACTGAATATCTTTACGTCACAGCCGGATTTATGCGCATTCACATTTTATATATTTTACGCTACTTTTGTAGAAAAAGTAGCGTGAAATTTATAACTAACTCTAATTCCCAACAGTTCAAGTCATAGATTAAATTATTTATTTTCACTGAATTGGCATAGCTTGCTTATACTTAATAACAATGAAACAAAGTTAAGGAAGCCGTTACACCACTAAATGAAAATTTTTTTCATCGGATAGTCAGAAATTTTTAGTCTCTTTTCGTAAATGATCGAAATCAATAGACAACTAATTTTGCAAATAATTGCCAGATTGACGCAAAAAGTTGTGAGATCAAATTTACACGCTTACTATAAGGAGAATAGTAAATAATAACGGCAAATTAATTTTGATGTCCTTTACAAATATAGTAACGTGTAGTTTGCAAATATAGCACAGTATGGGTGTTCTGCGTATAATGGTTTGAAAAGCCACAGAATATATATTAAAAAGAAAATGACAAAGCATATGAGTTCTGAATACTTTGAAACGGTTGTTTTCGCGCAGGTTTTTTTAAAGAAAAATTTGCTCCAGTTTATGTGATTCGAAGAAAATTAAAGCCAGATGATTTTAACCAGGCCGCTCTATCAGGAATCGAATTTTGGACATAGATACTTATATGTTTTCATGTCTATGAAGAAAACGAATGCATAAAATCCATCCATTCAGTAATCTGCTTTTATAATTTTTATAATTGGCATGGCATTTCAAGACAGCAAGTCAAAAAGGAGAACCATCGGTCAAAATGGCAATTTCCCGGTTATGTTAAAGTTAGATCGTGCCGATTCGTCCGCTGCTATCCTTTTTCCCGTCAAACAATTATTTTTCCAAAAGCAGATGAAACGGCAAAACGGCAACTGGTGTTGGATGGCAGCGGACGAATCGGTATGAATTTGAGTACAGGATGAATCGAGAAAGGAAATAATTATAATTAAGCTACCAAGACTTAGTGTCTAATCCTGACTTCCAAACAAATTGGCGGCAAGTAAAAGCGTAAGGTTATCTCAGACCATGGCCAGGATTTCTTGATCTTTCCTAGAACGATGCTGGTCAAACAATGTTGTAAAATCACCATTCGTAACCATGACAGCAATATGCATGCTCGGTTCTTCTGTCCGTGATTCGTTTCTGAGCTTTTCAGTTTGGATATTGAATTATTTGAAAATAGTAGCTAATAAATAGTTTTGAAACCTCAATCACTATTGCAATGGCCTCTTAAGTCTTCAAACGCCATTATTTAATGAGCGAAACACTGACATACAACATGCATTGAAGTGATATTGAGCACGATTTTGACACTTATGACACGTTGTACACGAGGAAACAAGGAAATTGAAATTAAGCAAATAGTTGTGTATATCAATTAACGGTGAATCCCTTCACAGAAGACTTTCGAAGAGATATTAGACCGTATTTATGTTATTATATGAAAATAATCGGGAAATCTCAAGCAGACAGCCCTTTCAAGCGCCAGGAAGGAAACTCGAATAGAACTATCATTGCTTTCGAAGCTATAATAACTCGCGGTATGGGCATGAGAGAGAATCGTAACCACTGGAAAATTTATACGGTCGTACAAGTCGCAATCGCACCTTCAAAGGGCTTCGAATTTTCTTTACAGTCAGAAAGAAATAGTTAAACCTATACGTCAATGATGTGCAAACGAAATATCGAAACTGGATTTCTTTTATGATGAGAAACACTAAATCTTACATGCGTAACATAGCCATTCTGTTGGCGTCTACCGTAACCTTGAAAGGGGGTTCGAATTCTGGAGGAATCACGGTTCTTAGTACATAAAGTAAACTACCTTTATAGTATATGGGCACTTAAGAGGAATTAAACCCACGGATCTTTTCCCCCGAGGGATTGTCTTTTGAAATTGGGATGGAGCTTGCTTCTTTCCCTTTCTTCAGGGCGTAAAATCTGTCGCTGTGTGTGATTTACCCACCTTATATGTATTCTAAACCGAACAGAATTTTAAAGAAATCTATCAAATTTCAGAAAAAATCAAATAAAACAATGAAACTTCGTTTTTTTTAACGAAATAAAAACGACACATACTGTTACTAAAGAAAAATAAAATTAAATATTTTTCTTTTTAACTAAAGTCAGAAAAATATTAACAAATTGCAAATTATTTTTCAATCTGCGCATTCACAATGAAACTTGGTCCACTGGAATGTTAAACGAGATATTCGACTATTTAGACAGCTTGTTTATCGCTCCATTCAAGTATTATCGAAAGAACAGATTATGTTTCATTGAAATAGCAGCAGCTAATTTGGGAAATAAAGTTAAAACATCTTTGCAACGAAATTGTCCACAACTTCCTATTTCGGCAAAAAATGAATTTTACCTCATAATTCGAATTCTCTGCCCTCAGAGTGAAACTAATATATCTTTTCATGTAATAAAAATACTGCAAGAATGATTAGTCTCTGATTTAAGCTACGCTATTAAAACGGGAAAAAGAAATATTGTCGACACATTGAATGTGTTCCTATTTATCTCATCTTGGCATTCAAATATAATTTTTCCGGCTCGGAAGTAAAATATTGTTTATCTAAGGTGATGGTAACGTTCATAAAGTTCAAAAACCGGGTGGCGTCTGTTTTAAGGTATATGAACACAACAGCAATAAAATAATTTCTCGTCGGATGCCCAAGAAGTGTTTTTTTTTTTTTTTTGCTGCAGAACTAAAGTACAAATGCGAGTCTAGATGCAAGAAGAGATTAGACATCCACTATCTAAAACTAACTCCAGCTTTTCCAAGCCATGCAAAACAAAGAAAAAGTGAAAACCAAACAATGAAAATAAGGTCACGGAGCCAGAGGTTAAGACTCTGGAAATAAAGAGATTTCGGAACAACTTGACAAACTTCCTCTTTTTCTTTCCTTTATGAAAATAGAATTTTGAACCCTGGCGTGTTCCTTCTGTTGCGTAATTTTTATTTATTTACTGCGTCACAGGGGCCAAGGCTATTACCAACATGCTCTCTTATTGTCCCGAAGGGTAGGGGGGCAAAGAAGAATGTTTGGTGTTAGACTTCATTATGCTAATTGAAGGGCACTTTAGAATTCCTTCCCCCAGCTGCTTGTACTTCAGTGTCTGAGGTCTTCTTC
This sequence comes from Stegodyphus mimosarum, assembly GCA_000611955.2. Classification (NCBI taxonomy): domain Eukaryota; kingdom Metazoa; phylum Arthropoda; class Arachnida; order Araneae; family Eresidae; genus Stegodyphus; species Stegodyphus mimosarum. The sequence continues at coordinate 461,763 of KK116125.1, forward strand.
CATTGAAAGGATTCCTTTTAAACTTAACGTCTTTCGCTTTCAGGCCATCAAGAAAGAAATATCAAAATGGACATAGAAAACTGTAGCACAGACGGAAATTTTTTTAGATTATGCATATGTAGAAATATAGAAGAGGCAACACAAACGTTTGTTTTCACTGGGCTAAAATTTCACGTTTGTTTGTGCTTTTCTAACTGGATTTAGGCAATCTTTACTTTGGTAATTGCCAGTAATATCAATGTGAATGAACTTTATGCCTTCACAAAATACCTTGCCTCGATAAATTATCAACAACGCTTGGTATATCCGTAATATAAATAAATAAATAAATCTGAAAGCTTTCAGATTTTATATTACGCTCAAAAGGGCTTTTTTTTTCACAGGGGAATCAAAACGAGATTTGAAAAGTGACAGAAGTAAAGAAACCTCGCGCATAAAATATCAGTGATTAAGATACACGCGATGTTAATGTTAATGGAAGGCTTTGAAATCTTTGAGTTTGTTAATCAAAAGTTCTTTAAAGTTTTACAAAATATGAAAACGATAATAACACAAATTCTAAATTTGGGCTTCCAGATGACCATATTCGAGTGGAGGACTACGTTATTCAAAATTTGATGTCGCTGGATACCATTGTTTTTTCACAATGCGAGAAACTTACATGCATTCATAAAGATTCTCCGTTTTTTAATTTCTTTAAATGTAATACAGGGCTGTAATATTTGGTGGCAACAATTTGAAAAAAAAAAGCGACATTTATAGTGAATGAACGCAAAATGCCAAAACGAAATTAATAGTCCTTCTGGGCAAATTGCCCCTTTAGACTAAAAAGTGACAACAGCTATAGTTTAATAACTCCCGAGTGGATCCCTGAAAAGCTTACCTGGGAGACGAAGCGGCTGTATATTCTCTAGACATGTTTCTTACTGCAATAGTTTCTGCTTACTAGTTCTCCATGCTATCTCTAATAAACTTTTTAAAATTTACTTATTATTTTTCCCTTAGTCATTATTTTATCATCTTTAGCTATTTTTAGTTGCAATGTGTTCGTATGCTTGTTTATAAAATCTTGACTTGTCTTCCCTCCCCCTTTTTTATCTATTACTCAGCTCTGATTTTATCTACTTTTGTAAAAATCTTAACCTGATATCTGTCTTTGGATTTGGTCTTCTGACACAAGACCTGCCTACAACGAGCTGCGATGTGCTAAGAATGTAGCACTTATTTATAATGATTTGCCTTAAGTTGATTGATTACGCATGCGATAATAACAATAGTGGCGGTGATATTTTAGCAAGACCGAATTACATAAGTTTGTTCCATAAATTGTAAGCAAATAATCAGCAATTAGAAAAAATGTAAATGTAAATGTGTCACTATTCATACGTAGAGAGAAAATTAAAATCGAATAAAGATTTCGACAGTGCGTGTATTATTGATTCTAATAACGGATAAAAAGTATAGTTACCCCTCCTCCCCCTCGAAAAATGCAAAACTTAGATCGACGAGTTTTATTTAAAAATTATGTCGATTTAAGTTTTTTTTTTTTTTTTTTCCTAAAAGTTTTTTTTTTTTTTTTTCCTAAATTCAACATGCTTTTACAAGTTGTGTTTGTGCTAAAAAAATGAAAACAATTCCAACCAAATATACATTTAGATTAAACGTTAAACATTAAAAATTACCATCCTCCTTTTGTCCGTAGCTGCTAGCTTATCTTTTAAAGAATGATTAATTTTTATTAAGTTATTTAGGAACAAATGTAATAGTGATATTTTAAGACTGCAAACAAAATGTATCTTAACGTTTCTTACTTGTTCTGAAAAGTAATTAATGTTATTCCATTTTACCAGTTGTTTACTTGTTTAGCAGTTGAAGAGAAAATTAAGTTCTGTGGCAGTAATCCCTTTAAAATATGTATATTTAATTCTGAGAACCAAGGATATTATTTTAAAAATTCATATAACATTGACACTGCTTTTTTTAACAAAATAATATACTTTTTAAATCACTTATTAGCCGCAGAATATTCCATTTATTTACTTGATGGATTCTCTAAAAATATGAAGATTTTTTTATTTCTAATAGGAAATAGACTTTCCAACTTCTAACAGCAAAAGAAATGAAAATTACTTGTAGAAAAATATATCTGATAGCTTTAAAAATGAATAAAATATTTAAAATTAGACGAAATGTTTTGAGACCACCTTTCATGAATTTTTAGTGACGGTAATTGCAAAGATTAAACTAGTTTCTAGGAGCATAGTATGAACGCATTCTCAAAAAAGATGTATTGATTTCGCATTCATGTGAACAAGCGTTTTCCTATAAAAGGTATCTCTTTTATTCATTGTATGGAAATGCATTCATTTTGAAATGGCTTTTGAGAGCGACATCTGATCTAAAGGGCCCACCAGCTATGTTGAAATGATATAACAAAGGGCACAACACTTATGCCTGTCTTGATGTACAAAGATGAGATTACCTCAAGAATATTTCTTCTGGAGTTTGTTACCCTTGTCCTATCGGAGATTGCGCCACTCGTGGCGAGAATTATGCTGGCCTCGAAACGAGATTTCATCAGAACCTCGGCAATTTGCACAGGAACTGGAAGGTGTGGTTCGGGCACAAATTGACGAATATCTGAAGCACCATCCAGTGATCCCTCACGCCTGTCGGCATGAGATGGGAGGTGATTCATCTCAGATGAAGGATAGTTCTCGCTTCCCCTTTCATTGCCGCAGTCCTTCATGCAAGATGCCGGGAGGGAGTTGAAGAAATCGAGATGAAGATCGGCGCAAGTTCATTTACGTCATACTTTTCTAAATTTTGGAGGAACAACGCATTTTACCTTTTACAGGTATTGTATTTACAGTTATAGAACTTCATATAATAAAGCAATTTGATTAATTTCTAATCTTTTACAAAATACTTCTAAATAGAGGAAATTAGAAAGACGGCGATGTTTGCCGCAAATTGGAAAAATAAAGGCATTTTTATTGAAAATGTTATTTTCTTTCCGGTTCTCTTAAGCTTACTTAAGTTAGAGTTATTTTATTTTATCTTGATAATTAAATGTTCATATCTCTGAGTTATTATGTACTCCTTCCTAAGGATATGCATTACCTTTAGCAACTCCATTGTAGCATGCATATTCATGTAATATGTAGCGTCGTCTATAATTTTACGATGCCAAGAAACTGAAGAAATGCGCAGTGACTTCGCCAGGATTTAAACTCTGGATCTCCCTAATGTGTGTCGAGCGTGCTTTCAGTTACAGCACAAAGACATGTAGAAAGGAGGGAAAAAATACCTTACACAGTCCCCTCTTTTAAAGGGCCACTGGGTTTAGAGGATCCAAATCCTTATGGTAATGAATTATTGTCCATACCTTTTAGTTCGGGCGCCACCTGTAGTCTGTGGAATTTTTTCAAGTCAGGAAACAGAAGAAATCCGCAGTACCCTCACCCGGGATTTTAACTTCGAACCTCCCGAATACACGCCGAGCGTACTTTCAGTTATACTACGAAGGCATGCGGAAAGGAGGGAGGAAATACCTTATAAATGTTTATTTCGATTTTGTCTTTGCTTAAGTACATTAAGCAGCTGATGCTCTCATTAAGTCGCCTGTCGCCACGCTATATATTGGAAAATATATGCTGTACTATAGTAAAAAATAGTCCATAGAGTTAACCAAAGAATTGGCTAAAACACTTTGTATGGCTGAAGCCTCGACGGAGGCCAACTCGGACAGTTTCCAGATTACTTCAGTATTTTTTAAAAAAAATTTTGGGCTAATTTTTTCGAAGATTTCGCAAAGCTCTTCTTATCACTAAACGTCTAAATACTCATAAACATTCACAAACATTTTAAGCAACCAAAGATAAGGAGCTGCTAAAGTGTTTTTTCAGGTTATTTTTTAATTTCGCATCTTGGGAAGTGTTTGCTTCTAGATCTTACCTTAATACAGAGCTTTTGTCTGAAGCCGTAAATAAATAATCAGAACGCATTAATAATGGATTCACTTACAGAGATCAAAGTATTTCAGTAATACACTAACCAGAACCTTTTATATAGAGTGATAATTTTTCTCAAGGATGCAGCGTCCATCAAAACTAGTGTTATTGAACCAGCTTATCATTTTATTAGTTCACTGGTTGTTTTCATTATAAGTTAATGCTCTCTTTATTGTTCTATGTTACCAGTAAGCCTGATTTGTTAATATATATTTAAGTATCGGAATTTACAAAACCCCAGCATCATCCAAACATAGGCAAAAAATATTACATTTATCACTATTACCTGTAATTCAAAAAAAAAAAAAAGTTTCGACTTAATTTTTAAAGAGGGGCAAAAATGTGTAGATTTCTTTCGACTTTTTTTTTATTTAGTAATTCAAGAAGTATAAATGAGCTAAATTTCGGGAGTTTGATTGGCAATTAATTCCTGGTTAACATCGTGAATTTGATAGCTAATTTCTCGTTTAACCGAAAATTCGATCACACAAAGGAAAACTTAGTTACGCCTGATTTGTGAGCAATACAGCAATCACAGATTTATGAAAACTATATTTATTAAAAGGGTAATAATCCTTCTTTAAAATTCGACTTCAGCTGCTACAATATTCTCATGCAACTATATGCAATTATTGAGAAATTTTATAAATATTTATATTATTTAACAGTGAGTGTCAGAGATTCAAGACAGTTTTTTTTTAACATTTACTCTTTTTCTAATGTTAAACACCTGTGTTTTGAGACTTCAAAAATCAGTAATAAGTCAAGAGTAGTGCTTGGTATCATTTATACATTACGAATAGCGGGAACAAGGATCGAATGAAACAGGGATCGAAAAATCGCTAACCATCTCATTTTATTAGACGGCCAAATTGCAATTAAAAGATTCTTTTTAGACAATCCAATCTTAAAAAAAAAGGATGTCTTCCCAAAACAACAGTTCAGCATGTTTTCCTCATGCAGACGTTATTACTTTGCTTACAGGACATTCTTCAGCAAAGTTCTTCATCAGATCCTTGTTCTGCAGGCCCTCTAGAGCTACTACCAGCGGATGATAATAAAACTCATCCAATTAAACAATTTCCCGCAGTTTTCGGTCTCTTTCTCAAGAAGGTGGGGCCAGGAAAGAATGCTTTAAACGGAAAAGCCCGGAGCTGTAGCTATGGAACCGAGGGAGGAATTACCCGCGGGCAGAATCCATTTCGAAGAGTTGAGAAAACGTTTCGCAGTCACTTGGGGATGGAATAAAAATTTCTAAATTCAACTGGCTGTCTTTGCATTAAATCAGTCTTCCCAAAGTCTATAGATATATTTATATTTATCTATATTTCTTATTAAACGTCTAATAATTAATCATACATAAATACTTTTGTACACGGTTTTCCGAGTATACACGTTGTTTCCTTTAAGAATATTCTTCCATTTTTTTAAGCCCGAATGAATTGTATCGTTTTCAGTTAATACGTAAAATTCCGCCTTAACGGAATAAAATCAACAGCAAGATCATGCCTCGGAAACGACATGATAACGAAACAGAAACGCGAAAAGAATTTAGAAGTTCTTGGCAAGTTTTGCAACTGTGCAAAATATAAAATATTTATTTACCTTTCAAATTTAATCAGCCGTTTATTGATAAATAACTGATAAATAACTGATCCTCGCAATTTAAGAGCAGTAAATCCACATGTTAATAATTTAATTATTAGAATTAAATCTAATTGATACAAATTTTAAAAAACATTTAACTTGATTGGCAAGAAAGTAATTTTGATTTGGAGCTTATTGACTTGAAGATGATGTTCTGGCCGACCTTCTCAGCTGATGATGACCAAATCGTCATATAACTATGCGAGAGATTACAAAACTTTTAAATGTATCATGCACAAGAATTGAAAACCATATAAATTGTCCTAGACTCGTTAAGAAGCTCGATATTTGGGTTCCGCATGTATTGAAAGAAATTTACTTCATACAGTGACTCAATATTTGTGATTTCAAACGTAATGAAATAGACACTTTTAAGAAACGAATATCACTACTGGTGAAAAGTAGATCGTCTACAATAACATTAATCGGAAAAGATCATGGTCCAAACAGGATGAATCAGCACAAATCATACCGAAAGCTAAATTGCATCAGAGGAAGGTCATGCTGTGGGATTACAAAGGTGTTGTGTATTTTGAATACTTCCAGGCAACCAAACGATCACCTCAGATGTTTACAGCCAACAACTTATGAAAATGGAAGAAGCAATCAAGGAAATGCCAGAATTAGCAAATCACAAAGGAATCGTGTTCCACCATACGCCTCACACATCTTTAGCAATACGTGCGAAATTATTGAAGCTTGATAGGAAAGTGATGTCGCATCCCCCGAATAACAACGACCTTGTGTCATCTGAATATCATTTATTTCAAAGTTTACAAAACTTCCTAAATGTTAAAAACTTCAGCAATAATGATGATCACACATCGCACTTGGTTGAGTTTTTTGCTGATAAAAACCAGAAGTTCTATGAGCGCGGAAATACCAAGTTAAAAAGAAAGACGGCAAAAGGTCGTCGAACATAATGGAAGATAATTGACTGATTAAAAGTTCATTTTTTGTATTAAAAAACTGAGTTTTTTTTTAGATTAAAAAAACGAAATTAATTTCTTGTCAACCCGATATATTGCGTCCATCCTTATATATTCTCAGTGTTTTGTTGTCATTGATAAACAGGGTTGCTATAATTGGCAAGCAATGATACCAGACGTTAAAGTGCTAAATAATAAAGCATGAAAAAAGTGAGCACGAAATGGTTTATTTTTAAAAATGAACATTTAGAGTGTAATAGAAAAGATGCATTGCTAATTTTTTTTTACCCAATCATATTTTAAAGTTTATTTTACTTTCTTAATTATATAATTTTCTTCTTTCATAATTATTAATTTTTCGTAACTGTAAAACTGGGCTCAAGTCATTTTAAAATTATAATAACAAATCAAAATTGTTTCAGTTGTTACCACTGACAACCTGTTTCTTTTGTCCGACCATCGAGTTGACATCAGGGAAAATATTCTCTTCGCAATTGCATTGTAGACTGGAATGTCAAATACGCATTACTTGACATGATATCTGATCAACATACTTTATATCTGCAAGCGCACCCTGCATCTCCACACGCCAGCTGTCTCACGCAAAGTTAGGGAGTAAACGGGACAAATAGTAATACAGGACTAAGAAGTGAAATACGGTGACAGTCCCATATACATGGGACATATGGAAACTCCATTGATAAAGATGTTTCTGACTTTATAGAATCATTTCTTCTAATTCTGTTTGCAATTTCTAATTTTTTTACATATTTTATTTATTTATTTGAAGACGTACAGTGTAATAAAGTTTCCAGTGATATCTGAAACAGTTTTTAATTCGCACTGTTTTTTTTTTAAGAGAAAATGTATGCGTATGTAAGTCGTGATAAATCGCTATAGTATATACGTTTGCAAAATCCTATCTTTCCTTAATTATTTACCTGTTTTCTTGACTGTATTATGCTTTCTTAACTATTTTAATATGTTGTAGAAGATTTCGAATACTTATACCATAACTGCGCGTATAACGCTTAAAAGCACATAGTAAACGTTTATCAAATATAACATGCCAGGTATGACAGCGGTTCATGCAGAAAATGCCAACGCAATTACAAAAATTTTATATGTTATTTATATAATTTAGTTAACATAGATTCGAATTTAGCATTTAGATAAGTTATTCTACCTATATGAAGAACTTAAAGAAATCGTTTAGGATGGTGGTGACTCTTGAGTCGAGTCATGCATGACTCGTTTTTGGATAGTCGCGAATCCAGGGCTGAGCTACAATGCCTTTTTCTTACAGCTGACAGGAAATTATCTTTGAACTAGCCAACATTTATTAATGTATCATTACAATTTATTTATTAAAGTGATTACCTTTTGTTTCAATATTCTCTGTTTCTAGCTAGCTCTTACTTTGTTACTTTTGATTGCTAAATGAGACATACTCCATTAAATGTAAATTCAACCTCTCATAAAATTATACTTTTAATAATAATTTTAACCAAAGCTTAATTTATAAAAATTACAAATGCAAGAGATCTTCGAATTTTATAAAATCACTAGAAACGGTGAAAAAAAAAGTAAAATAGTAATTGATAAAATATATAATGATCAAAATTTAATTTACTGTAGAGAAGCAAATAATAATGCTTGTAAATAAGTTAAATTAATCCTAATGACATATTTTTTCTAATATTGCTGATTAATCATACAACAGAATATTTGAGCTTCTCTTATTTGACTCTCCGAGTGGAATGCTGAGAACCGAGAAGAATCGGGGCTGGATTCCGACTACTTAAATTCCGATTTGAATCTCTAGTTACTTTATGACTACAGGGTGTCTCTGGGAAGTTTCAGAATTAAATTAAGCCTCAATAAACTCGCCTTCGTAAAATGCTGAGCAAAATCTATTTAATAGAAAGGTAGGAATAGCCAAATTGTAGCCAAAGCCAGAAAAACAAATACTTTTTCAATACGAAATGCACAAAGAATCAGCAGAAACGGTGAGTAAAACCTGATACGTTCCCTCATCAACTAGCGGTTGACCATCAAACCTTGACCTCTACATGAAAGGTCGATGAAACAACACTAAAGAGAGCAAGGTGTATATATCCGTCTCCAAATGAACAAGTTACAGGGAGGCGTTTTAGTTCGCCGAATGTAACCAAGTATCCTTCGAATCTCAGGGCTATATAATTTGAAGATTCCTCTGAACACTTTGGGTCGTTTGGTCCAGGTTGGTGCCCCACCCTGTTTCATTTGAATCTTCCTCCAGGACATCATCTATTCTGGAAGCTCATGACACTACAGGTACAAAAGGGCCCTCGGGCCCCCTAACCTCCTGAACCACCGAGGTGGGGCCGTTAATGGATGGAATTTTTTTTTTTTTTTTTAGTTCCCGTGGTGTCGGCGAAACAACGATTTTAAGGTTATTTAAACTAACGGGCTGTCTCAATAAAAGTAAACCGATATTTTCAAAATTCGGGTCATGTTAGATTTTCAAGTAGAGTAAAATCAAAACACCAAAACACTGCGAGATATAGTTTCTAATAAGAGTATCACATAAGTGTAACAAATTTCTCAGATTTTTTTTCTTCTGTTTGAAATGAAAGTTTAGGATCATTTTATAATCAGGAAATGTTAAAATATTTTTATTCTTTAAATCTCGGTCGTTTAAGAAGGAATGTTTTTCTTTGTATGAGAAAATACGATTAATTTAATAAACATTTCCCTTCGCCTTTTTTCAACAAATGGACTTTAATTTCCATCAAACATTTAACCTGATAATGTTAAAATTCTTCCATTATCTAGCCTTATGCCAAATTAAAATTTTTCATCGACTTTAGATTAACGTAAATAATAATAATATATTATAAATCGAGAGAGATTGAAATTCATTTCAAAATATTATTAATTTTATTTTTGCCTGTATATTTTACTCCATGAAAAATAATGGAAAAGTACAGGGTTAAATTTCACCGAAGCAGGCTCGAGTCAAGGTTAGCTCCAGTATTTATCAGGTTCTGAACAAAATCGTAATTCGAGCCGGAGCTTCAAATACGATGAACTTCGGTAAATTATTGCCTATTCTTTTGCGGAAATTTTTCTCTAAGCAAATAAATGAAGAGGCATATTTTTTTTTTTCAATAATAAAATTCTCTTTATTTAATTGGACTGTAGAAATTCAGCAATAATCAGTTTATCTACACAAAATTGCTCAGAAATTCAAGTTCATGTGTACCACAAAAAGAATGTTACATATATTTTTCTAGAAAGAAACTTCTAGACACTTAAGCTCGCAGTTGTTTGCGACTAAAGTTACACTGATGCCCGACCATATTTTAGATTATGCGCTAAATGTTGCCACATATTTTCTTAAAATTAGTATGCAATATTATTGAAGGAAAGCAACAAGAATCAGCGTAATATTCATAAATCTGCAGGACTAGTTTCAAAGGTTTAAGTATAGAATCTTCTACGGCTTCAGAAGTGCAAATGAAGTGCTCTGCAGTTGAAAATAGTCATATATGTAAAGCTTCGAACCTATTTCTGAAACTTTCTGAATATTACGCCGATTACTGTTGCTTTAACTCCTCCAATAATCGTTATTTGACGTGCTATTTTAACTCAAATTAAACATATATTAGTTGTTTAACTTATTTCGCAATATTACCAGAAAATTTGTCATCATAATTAATTCAATACTCTTAGTCATTTTTTTGCATTTAATTTAAAGTTAATTGATTATTTTTATTGCTTTAATTATCGTTATTTTAATCGTTTAATTATTGTTATTTTATTTACATGTTCTTGTTCACCTTTCTTAATAGCCTTTCATATAACTCTGACTTATAATTGTAGAAATGAAGCCTGCAAAAATACTGAATTTTCATACGGAAAAGTGTCACAGTGTTTCTTTGCATACATCGGAATGTATTCAATTCAAGAAACAGACTTAATTTAAGTTGTCTTTAAGCATTTATTTTATATAGGGCGAAAAAAAGAGAGAGGGGGTTCAGATTCTTCAATACAAAGATATTTCAGTTACAGTTTTACTGAACTTTTCAAGTGTTCCTTTATTTTTTCCCTTTCAAACTTTCATTTTGAAAGTTATGCTTCCTTCCTATATGTTTCCTACTAAAATAGGTCATGCTTAAAATATAAGTAAAGTTTATCAGCTTTATGCTATAGCAAGTGGGACATTGTTCAGAAATCTCTTAACTCAAAGAGTTCCGTATTTTTTGTCAGACTTCAATCATTAAACTAAAACTTTTTCCACTCAGTAACATTCTGCCTGGATTCGGTTAAAGTTTCATTTCCGTTTTACGTTTTATTGGATGAAATAGAAGGGGGAAAAATTCATTCATTTATTTATTTTTGCTCAAGAAATTCCTTACGAAGGAAACTCTCTTTTTATTTACTCCATCAACAGAGTTTTTTAAACTTTTTCCAAGCCAATTCTTGGATTTTAAATCTTATGTTGTGGTTACAATACGTTATGATTTCATACCTTATGAACAGTTATCAATAGTGAATTATAATGCAATCTGGCCGCCCAACCAATATAGGGATTAGTGTTGCCGACTGGCGTGCCGAAGGGCCCGGGTTCAATTCCTGGAGAAAGCATGGATGTTTGTAAATGCATAGTGTCCGTGCGGCATTGGGGCATTCTAAATATGCGGCTAGCCGAAAGTCCTCTCGAGAGGTTGATGGTAGGGGAAGAGGGGTGGGAGACCTTAGAACCCGTCCCCACGTCTCCATGAAAACTAGGGACGGAACTGAGATGAATCGCATTGTCATCCATAAGGTGCTCAAGGCTGTTGCCAACCACAGGCGTGAACTTGCGCTCCATGTACGAGGAATTTCGTGGGCTTGGGCTGGATATAGACCGGACAAGTAAGCATTAGCAACAACAACAACAACATAATGCGGTCTTCATTGCAGTTACATTAATAATGCGGTAATAATGTGATTGGGATCTCGAAGAAAGTTAGTGAATGAAATTAATATTGCAATTATAATATTATATAAATATACTACTGAGCAAAGTAAAAAAGTGAGCGTGGAGTTACAGAAGTACAACTTTAAGTTAAAAATAATATGAATCGCATGAAATCTGACATGTGCTCCATTAAAATAAAATTAGCTAACGGCATTTCAGTTTGAACGTGGGGATCATATTCCATTTCAGCATTTTCAGTTTAGCTTTCCCTGCATTGCAAGGTAAGTATCAGATAACTGCTTTTTTTGATTGAACAAAGGGTATTGACATCATGTACGTTTTATGCTTTCGGGCGCGTTTTTATTCATTATTTTTTTATACGAAATGTTTAAGATTCTACGCTTCCGTGTTATTAAAGATTCCAATCGAACACCGAAGTGTCCCACTTTTTCAAAAACGTATCTCAGAAATTATCCGATAGTAAAAATAAGCCAATTCGAATATATTTTATCTGGACACGAAATCTTATACTTCGAAGATTCCAAAGACAAGCAACCGAAGCACGCCATGAAAGAAAAAGCTGAGTCTATATCAGAAGATCTAATCCAGTCTTCACACCTCTCCAACATGGAAAGGAATTAGATTCCCTGTATGCTATTATGCGATCACAAATCGGGTTAACGCTTATTTTCCGAGCCATCTCCTCTGCACAGGCGAATATAACAAAGAAAACTCATAAACGCAAAAGAAAAAAGTCAGAAAACACAAAAAAGACTATTAATGAGTTCCTCACACACACAATTGACTGCACTGCTCGATTAAATGTGCATTTGCACAAATTACTGTAAGTGCAAATAAAAGGAGGAACTACTCCCAAAAAAATCTAGAAAAAATGCCTTAGTTCTGGTCATATAATGGTTAACAAAAAATTGTAACAGATTCGAATGGGATTATGCAGACTATTTTGTTAACGGTGAATAAATTACTGAATGTATAAATTACATTATGCGAAATAGGTTAAGATGAAAAAAAGCTAAAAATAGCACTAAGGATAAGGTCAGCTCTTTCCTTATTTACATTATACCAATTTACGTTATTACTTTTACCTTTTTTTAATAGCTTATTTTGCTTCTTTTTCACCATTCCTGCATAGGTAAAAGTACATTTGCTTCTGTTTTATTTTACATACAGACTGAATATGAATAAAGTAATAAAACTTCTATCAACTTTTTCAAACATAAAAGAACTTGCAAGCGCAATTTACGTCATAAGTGCTCTATAAAACGAATAAGTTGTTGCATGAAGAATAAAATGTTGTTATGGGAATAAAACGGCAGGTGAATAAGCAATAAGTAAATGATATATTAAGCAAGTGTCTCTAAGGCGAACCATCCAAGATTCCAAGCGATTTTGCTCTTCTGTGCTAGGAATAAGCGGCAAGTGAATACATTATATATTAAGCAACTCTCTCTAAGGCGACCATAAGGCATAATTCTCTACGGTGTAATTCCGGGTGACCTTAGTCTTCGGTAAAAATAGTAATTTTTGAGAGTGATGTTCAGAGACGATGTTTTATATGTTCTAAAAATACAGGTCGCTCACAGAAACAGCCGTCTTCCAGAACTAATCATCATAAAAGGGTTCACAGTAGTATTACAGAAGAATTATGATCTGTAAGCGAATAAGTATGCAATAAGTGCTATAAATTCGCAGTTATTAGTACGAAATGAAACTGCGTATTATATTTTAGCACAAAAACATGTTTAATCATAAATAATATCAGTTTAGACACTTTATTCCTGTTTACATGTGGATGCATGTGTGTATGTTAACTCACAGCGATACACAAGAAAGGAAAAATGACTATAAAATCTTAACTGATGTACTACCTTTCTTTGTTGTAATAGGACATTGGAAGCAGTGTAAAGCAACCCTCCCTCTCCCGAGTTACGTAAGTAATGCATTTCGTAAACTTTTATGTATCCTAAATTTTATGTCAGGTAAAACTTGCAAAATGCTCAAGTGCAATTTCGTAAGAATTATTATATGTGTGTGTACATATATATATATATATGTACAAACATAAGAAATTTCAAATTAAGATGATATTTATTATTGAAGTCATGCAATATGCTGCGAAATTAATTAAATAATCAAGAGAAAATAATCAAATCAAAATTAGATCATGAAAGGAGGTAATTTTCTAATAGAAAATGCGCATGTCAAAATTGAAACAAAAATAATTCAAAAATGAAATAAAAACAATTTATTCAAATTAATAAAACCTAATAAAATGTATATAAAATATATAAAATTGTTGAAAATTCCTTGGAGCTGCCTTCCTTGAAGCACAGCCGCAGAATTTTTAGCAGAGCCAAGTTTTTGAATTTTATCTAGATGAATGTGAGATCTTGAAACATTTAAAAAATTAAAAGAATGTCCCAATTAAGATTATTTAATTAATATAATTAAAGTACTTTAAAAGTGCAAGAAGGTAAAAAAATTAATGTTTTTAATTTAATTAATCATCATGATATAATCTGCTCTGACGTAAGCCAAAAATAAATAACTGAAAAATAATCATTAAGAGAAAGAAACACGAATAAAAAAACCAGAAAAAACAAGAATCTCTTCCAGAAAAAAAAAAAAAAA
>KK116125.1:475963-492851 GCA_000611955.2 Stegodyphus mimosarum
GAATCTAAAGAAACACGTTAAACTAAAAACAAAATATTTCAAGTCAAAATTTTTTAGGAAATTAATTTATTAAAAAGAAACTTATTAAAAGTAAAAATTTTTTACTAAAAATGCAGAAAAATTTTTGAATTGAGGAAATACGAAAACCATACGAAAATGGAAGGTTTATAGCCTGAAATGAAAAAGGACATAAATTAAATATAAATTTAATCGATAATATACTTAAAAATTGCGAAAGTAGATAGTAATTCCGAATCAGTTAAATAATTTGAATAAATTAATTTTCCTTTCAAATTAATTTTTAGCTAGAATTGCCCTTTTATTCATTTTTAATTTATATTTCATTTTTTCCGTTTCCATTTTAATGCTTGAATTTAAAACTTTTTCTGTATTTTTATAACGTAATTTTTACTTTTAATAAATTAACTTTCTTTAAAATATTTGACTTGAAATATTTCACTGTAACGTGTTTCTTTCAAAAAAATTTTACTTTTTTGCAGTTTTAAAGCCCTGTTATTTTAATTGAATTATCTTAATTGGTAATTTAATTTTTATAATGTTTCAAGATTTTACTATCATCTAGGTATAATTCAGAAACGTGGCTCTCAGTTTTATTAATTTTATTGAATTGTTTTGGTTTGTTTTCAAATGTACTAGCATGTATGTTTTCAAAGGAAAACATACATGCTAGTATCAGTACAATGTCACATATTTCAGGCTTTTAAGAATGCGAGTTTTATCCTTCATTATCATATTGTCTATCGAACAGGGGAAGATTTATACCCCCAGCTAGTATTGATAAAATTTTTCGGTCTTCATACATGAGAATTATTTTCATCTTTTCTTCTGAAATAAAGGAAAGAAAAAGTAGTTGACAACATTAACTGTGGTAACTAAGTGTTTAAACGAACCACTCGAATATTGGGGCAAACCTTGAATTGTTTAATGGAGTCTTTATTTCTAATTGGTAGGTTTCAGTATGAAAGTTACGGCTTTTCCGCACGTAGCTATACATTTCATTTACATAAATTGAGGGATTACTGTATTAGACAAAAATAAAATTAAACAATGCTGTTCACTTACAACAACTTAACATTAAGTTTATTTAAGAGGCACCTAATTCACACTTGTTAAGTAGGCACACGATTTCAAAGATAAGTGGCGCTAGCATAGAGGGTCTATGTATCCATCTCCTTTGGCAAATGGCCTCATCATATTAAATTAAACCGTAGTCTTCCGACGTAGGCGATACCTTCCACTAGCGTGCGCTGCGGTGGGGCGTTACATGTCTAAGAGGCAGTAACGTCACCATCGAGATAGATCTATCTCGACGGAGACGGCAGTAAAGGGGCATTGAGAGGCGGGTGGGCAGTAAAAATACGATTTGGAAATTTATTTGCTTAAATATTTTTGAAACAAATATTTGAATATTCATTTGATTATATGACTTATTACAGTCATGTCTCCTTAGAAGAATCACAATCTCATCAACTGACTTTCACACAAGTAGTATGCAGTTTCATTTCCTTATTCCAGAGGACGCAAGTTACAAATTATCAGTCTAAAGTTCTAAAACCACGACAGAAATTAAACAACACACACACATTTGCAATGAGGTCCAAAACATAAAAACTACATTCTTTTTAATATACATCACTGCGCATGTTACGATAGATATATACTCATATTTTAAGCTCATTACTAAACAGGTACTTAGGTACTAACTTAGGTACTTAGGTTCATAAACTTAGGTACTAACCCTACATACTAAGGCTCATTAGAAAGTACTTTGGGGAATCTTTAACCCTGTGCCATTCTGTTACCGTATTGAGATATGATATTTAGTTTCAATACATTGCAAGTGCAATAAATGTCGAAGAATTTTAACACGTTATCACTTACGCATTGAAATGTTGACGGGTGTTCTTTAAATGTGCTTTCAGATCACACTGAAAGGATTTCTAATACATCACTGTTGCAAAAATAGGGGGAAGAAAAGACGACTCGAACAAATTTGAAGAGGGCACTAATCCGAAAAAAGATTGGCAAACTCTAAATTAAACAAAACAGAGAAGCAGAGGAGAAACATAACTATCAAGACAGGGGCGGAAGTATTCTGGGCAATTTACGCTTGAGGTTTTGACTGAACTCGCACATTACAATGGATACCTTTACAGTGTATACAATAGATACCCTTTAGAGTGTATACAATGGATACCCTTTTAATAATATCCGCCATAAAGGTGCAGGCACCTAGTAAATCAGCCATGCTTTCCCCAGACAGAAGCTTTCATACGGGTAAATTGGCATAAAGATGCCCACAACTACATAAGGATTAGTTTTGAATTTGAAGAAATTAGCCATCGAAGTTGCTGGCATCTTTATGCCAGGATACGAATATGCAAGTAGTTTTCGTTTGTTTTATTAAACAAAACGGAAAATTTCAGGCACCCTTACAAAAGTTGCTTTTTTCATATTCAGAGCTCGTTTTCTTAAAGGTGTCAATATCTTTATATAGGAGCACTTTTGTGAAGATTTCTAGCTTAACAAACGACGGCCGATCTGCATAAGGTAGTCAACTAGTCAGCACTTTTATGACGAAATGCCTTAATGTCATTATGAATCTGTCCTCTGGTACACGTACACAGACTGACAGAAATAAAAATATCTTACAGTAAATTGCAACACGTACAACATGGGAATAATACAATCAAACGATGGATAGTTCCTTATTCTCCTAGAGATCAGTACATATTTGTTATACAGCTTTATTTTTGGAAGCCATTCCTATACGTTATATTTATTTAAGGAATAAACGTTTATGATTATTCCAGTTCTTATCATAAGGACTATAATCCAGATAAATAGCATCGTAGCAGATAAAAAAAAATTTAGGAATTCATTTTATTTTCTGTTTAAGCGTTTATCAGTCGAGAACTCAGTTATAAATGCAGTTATAAAATTAATACTGTACTCTTGTATTGTCTATTCTATAATATATATTTGGAAGGAAAATATAATCTCACACATGTAGCTTGCCATTAATAAATAACTTATAATCGATTTCTTCAATTATTTTTAAATGTTTTCGATTTCCACATTAAGAAATGTTAAGGAAATCAGAAGTACCTCAGAATCTTTTAATTACAATGAAAAACATAGCACTTGCAGTCAGAAGACTTCAGAATATTGCCTATTATTTCAAAAAAGAGTTTACCATAAATATTTCAAAAATTAAAATTTTGTATTAATTACAAGAAAGATGAAAATATTCATAAAAATTACCTTTGGTTATATTATAAATTAAATGTATTTACGTTTTGATAACTAGATGCAGTGTTAAAGAGAGAAAATTAAACAATTAAATTATTAAAAGTAATGATTCTATGCTCTGCGCAGTAGCAACGTTGCCAAGTAATGTCACTGGACTGTTTCGTGAATTTTGCTATAGTAGGACTTTTTATATTAGGTGGAAACAATACATACATTATGCGGTGTAATAATAAAAATAATAATTTCCACTGAAATAAATTATTTAACAAAAATTGTTTCAACCGCATAGTCATTGAAATAGATTAGCCACCACGTTAAAATCTAAAATGGAACTTTTTATCGAATGCTTCTAGCAGGAAACGTTGTCGGATAAAAGTGTTACTATTAAATTAAGTTCTATGTATGTCAATAAGAGAGTTCTTTATTGCCATATCTTTCTGAAAGCTCGTTAAACGTTGCATAAAATATTTGCACTGGATAATTAGTACTCGCCTAAAGTAGTATCTAACCAATCTCGATTTTTTTCTTTTATGGCATGCGATCAGTCTAATTGTTTCGATCATAATTTTTCAATAAAAAACCAGAACAATAAATAATTCGTGACCATTGTGTTGAGATCGTGATTGTCATTTTGATGAAGCAATTACTAATGCTTCACTCGATATAATGGTCATGATTATGGTTGTGTTTCTGCAGACCGAAATGATATAGAATGCGATCAACAATTTAGCAATTTATGAGTCCTGTTTCAACATGCTATCCCATAAAAATTGAATGGCTGATTCATCGTAAACATTTCACAATCCTTTTTTGCAACACACGCGCGAAAGCAAGCAGAAATGGATCCACGGGACAAAGAGGCGTTATTCAACGCAGTAGCGTGAAAAACCTTTCGAAGGAAATGTAACTTCCGAGTGAGTTAAATGACCAATCACAGATGATTAAAAAAGAAAATCGCATAATCAAGATTTTAACATTAATCGATCGTGGCATCGATAAGGGTGGAATTAATCGATTTTATGCCCGTCATGGACTAGAGGCATTTTAATGAAAAATTAATATGCGAAAATATCAACTGTTAAATCTAAGCGTGTTGTAGATTGATAGATATGAGGAGAAAACCTACAGCCTTTTTTTCAAAAAAAAAAAAAAATTTTTTTTTGCTAAACAGTATCAGAAGAAATTATCTATTATTTTGCTGTTTCTCTCATATCTAGAATTTTACATGCTTTCTGAAATACAAGCGTCCTTTTAATTTTTTAAAGGCATCGGAAGAATCTCTTCGAGAAGTTTGTTGTTTTCACTTTACGATAGATCATGTTTGTGACAAAGTGACACTGTTCCTAAACGACGATGCATAACATATTTCATTTACTTTCAGCATTAGATAAGTCCATTGTTCAGCATACGATTAGTCACTTGAAAAATCATTTTGCGTGGACTTTTTAACAATGTTTTACAAGTATTGTTTTATGCTATTAATGTCATAAATAAAAGTTTTCCAGTAACCTATAGTTGGTGAATGGCAAAATTTCTAATTTCATTTCTTGGTATATTGTTGCAGGTGTACAGAATCAAATGCAATAAATACAATGTAATTTTTTCGTCACATTTAGATTCCCAGCCTTACTATATGTTTCTTTTTTTAATTTTGTTTAAACAACAATATGCTCTAACATTTTGATGTTTCTATCATTTTAATACTTTCCCTAAAAATGAAAAAAAAAAAAAATCTAAAGCTTTCAGATTTTATATTACGTACGCATTTTTATATGCATTTTTTTAACGTTTTGTGGGTTAGCTTTATTTACTAAACATCACATTATTCGTCCATAAACCATAAAATTTAGTTCAACAGCAATATCTCAAAATTATTTTAAAATGAGCATATCTTTAGAATTTCCGATACACAATCTTGCGCGCTGGAGATAAAAAATGTTTTTCTTTTTTTTAGTTCAGTGTTGCCATTGCTTGCTTTGAAATCGTTGAGTTTGTTAATCAAAAATTCGTTAAAGTTTTACAAAAAAAAAAAAAAAAAAACAAAAAAATGATAGATAATAAAACAAATTCCAAATTTGGGCTTTCAGATACCCATATTCGGGTGTAAACGTACGTTATTCAAAATTTGATGGCTTTAGGTACCGTCGTTTTATCACAATGCGAGAAGCATACATATATTTATGCAGGTTCTTCATTATTTAGTTTCTTTATATATAATACAGGGCTGTAATATTTGGTGGCAACAGTATGAAAAGTGAACCGACATTTATAGTGAACCAATGCAAAATGCCAAAACGAAATTAATAGCCCTTCTGTCCTTTGGGCTAAAAAAAAGTGTAAAAGAGGAAATAAAAAAAGTATGTGGAAAACTCGGGGCTTATAAAATGGTATTTGTGAAAGAGCCTTATAAAATGATATTTATTAAACAGCCAAGATTTAGTTGTATAAATTAATGTCAAGAAGAGTAGCAATTTTTATTTGGTTTAATTTTCACACTTTTTAATATTTGCACTTTTAATTGCCGATTTTTCAACTAGCAAAGTTTTCCTCAGCTTTTTCACGGTTAGTACTCTATTCTTTCGATCTACTTTCTCGTGTTTTCTAAATTTAAAGTTGAATTTTTTTTACATGTAATACATGTTATGTAGCTTTCACATACGATCACAAAATATATTCGATAATTTATTTACGTCTTCGGAAAAATCTGCTTCACATCCTAGTTTTCGACTGTAATCCGATCCCTAAACTGTTAAATAAGCAAGACTTCGTATAAGAAATGAAAGTGTAGATATAATAAATAAGCGGTTTAACTCTGGTTTTAAGCAAATCTATCTTAAACTTATGCTTCTTTAATTAATTCCAAAAGAGATTGACTTAAATCATTTACGATCAATTTACGATAAATTATTTTTACCTAGCATAAACCATTATTAGAATATTTAAAATGCAATTAGGATCTTTACAGATCTCTAACCTATACGTAGGTAGATCTAATTTTCGAAAAGTTCGCGAGGGTTATCGGATTTGGAGAACAGAAGAATATCGCATTTATATTCAGTATGAATAAAAAACACAATGAATATGATGCAGTCATCCGTGTCTTCAGAAGATTAACAGGTTCAATTCTGATGATATTTTAAGCCCTACACTCAAGTTTAGGCAAGAATTAAGAGATGGAAGAAGAAAATTTAAATTAAGAAGAGATTATTCAAATTATAATAGATTGAATTTTAAAGTAGACATTCTCAGAATCTAAGAATGAATATGATTTTGGGTCACTGGAATCGTGATTTTATATAAAGATAAGATCATTTCAAAGAAGCTTAAAATTTAGTCTATTTCAGACCTTGAATTATTCAACTGAAAACAGATTCAAGTTGGATTACAATCATTACTTTTGAACTAAAGGAAGTTTACTGAGGTAGAGTTTTTAGCAAGTGAAGGAAGATATAATTCAAGTCCTATTAATGCATAACATAGCGAATTTTTGTATAACTTTTAAAAATGAACTTCAATGTTTATAACACAGAGCTTTATTTGATTCTACCCATTTAGTTACATATATCGGGTGGTCAGTCGGTTAACGCATACATTTTCTGGATGTTGTAGGCCACTAAATATATGGCGCAAACCAAGACATTTAAGCAATTCATAGATGTAGAGACGCCTTTTGCATTTTAAATTAAAGTTATTTTCCCACTCTGTAATGTAAATTAAGATGGATAGATATGAACGAAAGCATAATAACTCAAAGTAATATTAAACTTCTGGTTGCATTCTTTTTTGAGAAGTCAGAAGTTTTTAGAAACCTTGAGATGCAGAATGTTAACTAAAGATTACGTCAGCTAATATAACGATCAGAAGTTACTAAATTTGAAATTTAAGCTAATTTAAAAATTGATGTAAATTAAAGTGAAAATAATTTCTAAAAAATATCACGGCACGCATATATCAATAGCAGAAAAAAAAAAAAAACTCTTGAGTCTGTTTTGCATGGATTTAATCATATTATTAAAAAAGCCAACGCTCAACCAGTTAATTAAAAATGTTAAAGAGGTAATTTCTTCTCCATAAATCGCTTAAATTTAGAGTTTAAGAGATTCGAAACCAATAAATTGCCACGAAGCATTATTCATTATATCATCAATAAAATGTCTGATAAACAAATGTAGCGTTTTCTCCACTGAAAAATGAGTTAAAAATTATTTTTTAAAGGGAAAAATGAATAGAAATCCAATGTCGGTCAGAACTAGAATACTTCCAAAAATTTTTCTTAAACACTGAAAAATTTCTGTACGAACGAATACAAACTTATATTTCCTTCATTGCTGAAATTCAACCTGATTCTGTAAACTGCTCTTCCAGGTACCTAAGAAGCAACTTCCTAAGCTATCAACTGAAACTTGAAGATATACTAATGTAAGAAATAGGGCGCCCCTCCTTTCGTTGCAGGTTTGTGATTGATCACATGCGTTTGATTGCATTGTCAGTCGTTTTCCATACAGAGGACCTTGCAATTAACCGCATAGAAATGGAAGCTCCAGTCGCAGAAGTAAATTGAATACAATATCTCATAACAAGAACTTAAATTTCTTTACTACGAATTTTATAGAAATCGCTGATATAGATTTATGAGGCTGACAATAAATCACACAGCGAATACCGAATTAACCTGAATAAAATTAAGACGTTTCTTCCCTTAAAATACCCTTCCGTAAACCGTACTTGTCTTATATCCGCAGCACAGCATCTGAAAAGCGTATTTAGGTAATTTAGCATTTATTCCTAACTTTGACTTTAAAAGCAAACTTATTTACTTTGTTTTACCTTACGGCATCGCATTCAGGGTATTTATTTATGTTTCTTGCATGGATCATCTTCGTAACAAGCTTTTGTTCTGAATATTAGGGTTAAGTGCAACGACCGTGTGTTAAAAGGAAAATTTTTCTCTATCACTCATTCTGGGAGGAAAACGTTTTATTTAGTTCTTACATATTATCAAATCAAAGATACTGGCGTCGAGAATGCAAATGAATGAATATTCACGAGATCCTGAAACGTTTTGCTGCTTCTAAGAAAAATTTCGAAACGATACATCTAATTCCAAAAGTCTTTTGGACGCATCTGAAACCAGATTCTGCGTGAGGGATCACTTGCCTTCAAATCCATTCTTCAGCTAAAATGATAGATGTTGGTGCTGTCGCCGTTTGCGTGACGCAAATTCCCGAGAAAGTTAACGGTTCTTAAACTCCACCTTTGTATGTTCTGCGTGCTGTTCCACACCATACCGAAGCCTGATGATCGGAATTACAACCCGTAGTTAACCGAGGGGAAAGAAACAACATAAGCAATAAAGCAATTCACCGACTCTTTTCCAAAGAATTGTTGAGCGATCAGTAATGATTCGAGGTAAGTCGAGAGACGTCGGCTAATTCTTTCTTTTCTTTTTTTCCCTCGGGCTCCCCCCCCCCGCTACAGAGATGAATCTGACCGTTAATTCTTTCTTTTATAGTTGAGAGGGGACTACAATAACAGTATATTGCTTTCGACGTTGGAAATCAATCCATCCGGGTTTCCCCCAGTGACCGTTGTTACAGATGCTGCTGTTGACTTGTGCAATGATTAGTCGTTAACTGTTAAGAGAAGATTGGTATTCGTCAATAAAATTGCTTGTTAATTCGATAAACAATAAATTTCTTACAGTTGATATTGAAGTGACTCCAGAAATCCCTGTGGCAGGAGTATTTTATGGGAAATTGTATTCGAAATATACACAATGCTCACTTTAGCTCATCCGTTTCATATCGTAGGCCCTTCCTTACGATTAGCCTGCATTTTAAATTATCATGTTTACTTTTTTCTTCACTTTTTCCGACTTTATTATCTCTACATATAATAAAACAAAGAGTCTGTGTGTGTGTGTGTGTGTGTGTGCGTGTGTGTGTGTGTGTGTCTTTCGTTCGTGTTGCGAGTAAGCTAATAGACCCAGGGCCACGAAATTTGGTACTTAGGTGTATCTACACAAAAGCCAGTGCACCTCGAAGCGATTTTTTCGAAATTCGAATTTTTTTTATTTTATGTTTTGTGACCAAATCGCGTCATTTTGAGACATAATGGGCTACAGGAAAGTGAGATATTACTCTATACATTTCATTTTTACATCGTCGTGAAGCGTAGACACTTAGCTATTTTACGAACTTAAAATAAATTTCGTATTTCAATAAATCGATTAAATACGAATTTATTTAGGAAGGTGAGCTTAACACCTTTTCAGCGGAATTTTTTTAAAAAAAACTTATTTTAAAAAATGTGCTGTTTATTTTCCTTTGATTTTTGGACACGTTGAACTTTAATCCTTTCGACTCCTTTTAAAAAAAGAATTTTGGAAAAATAATAATATTTTGTATTTTTTTAAAATTTTTTAAATGAAGCTTCCGAATACACTTCTCACATCTCAGATATTTTAAAATGTAGTTTTGGCAACAATTTTCCTTTCTTATTGTTGTTGATAGATTTTTGATGAAATTGCATCATTTTGAATAGTTTCATTCTTTTAAAAATTTCGGTTTGGCAACAATTTTTCATCGTATTTCTTATGTTACTGTTTTTAAGAGACTGAAAAGTTTAAGAAATTAAAAAGTTGTTTCTTTTTGCAACGGTAAATTGTTTAATTACTTTATTAGGATAATTAACATTTGTATCAAGGGATATTGCTTATTTCATTGTAATATTATGTTTTAATTATATATAATTTTAATTATAAAAAAGTTTTGCATGATATTTTTTAATCTGTTTAAGTTCTTAATCTGTTTATACCATTTGAGTTCTTAAGATTTTGCAAAGGGAAGTTGGTTAATTTATTTATTAGGATAAGTAATATTTGTATTAAGGGATACTGCATATTTCATTGTCATTTTTTATATATATAATACATTTTTATTGATTTCTTTTTTGATAAAGTTGTTCTGCAGAGTAAAATTCTGCGCGAAATGTTTTGTTTTTTGAGTTTCTTTCATGTTATTTTTTGCTTATTTCACTGTTTGTAAGATATTGAAAAGTTTTGCATGAGCCAGTGCACCTCGAAGCGAGTTCGAAATTCGAATTAGATTTTTTTTAAAAATTATTTTATGTTTTCTGACGAAATCGCGTTATTTTAAGACATAATGGGCTTATAGCAAAGCGAGATTTCACTCTATTGAACAGTTTAAGAAATTGAAAGATTGTTTCTTTTTGCAAAGGTAAATTGTTTAATTAATTTATATATCTATATTTAAAAGGACGAGTCTTGCTGTGTGTGTAGGTGCCCTTTCGTTCGTACTGCGCGTAAGCTAATAGACCCAGACCTATGAAATCTGGTACACAGGATGCATCTAGACAAGAGCCAGTGCACATCGATTTTTCAAAATTTGAATGAGTTTTTTTTTTTTTTTTATGAAATAGTATCAAATTGATGATTTTCTCTTGTTATATGAACAGCCAGCAATGGCACGCAGTTATTGTTGCTGATATCAGCACTATTGCCAACCGGAAAAATGAGGGTGATAATTCTATGCAGTTTTTAAATTTAATGTTTCTCTTGGATACTGGACGTTTGTCTAGAGAAGGCAGCGAGAAGTTGGTTAATTTATTTATTAGGATAATTAATATTTGTAATAAGGGATATTGCTTATTTCATTGTATGCTTTTTATAGGTAATGCATTTTTAACTGAATTTTTTTCCGTTGTTGTTTGTTTCTTTTTCAATAAAATTGTTCTGCAGAGTAAAATTCTGTGCAGTTTTCAAATTTAATGTTTGGCGTTCTCTTTAGGCATTTTTCCGGTACACTTAAAAGCCAGACGAAGGCTGGCCGCGCAGCGGCTAGTTTAAAATAAAAATATAAAATACATATTTATGAACAGAAAGCTGGAAATTGAGAAATCAGTTCTCCTTTTTCCTTTGCTCTATTCGACTATCTCAGTTTGCAAATAACGTAGATTAATTTAAAATAAAAAATAAATTAACAGTTGAGAAATATTTTACACAATATATATAAAATACATATTTATAAATGGAAAGCTAGAATATGGAAAATCAGTGTTCCTTTTGTCCTTGTTTTACTCGACTATCTCAGTTTTGAAATAACATAGATCGTACACGGTGTGTCCACAAAGTTTTAGGATAAATATTTTTTAATAAATTCGAGCAGTTCTGTCAAACGTTAACTGACAGCATTTATTATTAACATATTTCAGTGTAACTTTCGTAAAATATCATCTGTTTACGGATAGAATTTTCTATGCAACTGATCTTTTACTCTGTTCCAGTGAACATTTGCTGTCATGGATTCGAAAGCTCAGCAAAGAAGAAAAAATTATTTGATCCAAATGGTAAATATTAACTTTGATTTTTCAAATAAATTCTGATTAAAGATGAAAATTGGCGCTTTGCTTATGATCTTGAGTCCTCTGTTTAGGTTCGAGAGGGTTCACCGCAGCAACTGAAACCTCGTTTTTAGAAATTTCGAGTAAAGATCATTCATGTTGGTGAATTTTTCCGGTTCGAAAGAGAATCTGTTTTTGAGGTAATAGATACTGAACCTCGTATTTTACAAAAACATGATGGAAAGCACTTTTGAAGAGAATTTAGTGCGTTAGGTCTGGGGAGTGGAAAAAAAACCTCGATCGAATAATTGGTTTCTGTCGCACGAAAATGCGTCGACACATATTTCCATGCTTGTGAAGCAGTTTCTAGCAAAAAAACCTGTCACAGTTCTCAATTTCTTTCACTTTATTGGAATCTAAAAAAGAAGCCAAGAACACTAAGATTCTTACGCTAAGTAAAAAAATGTTTTCTTCAGCTTTCGATTTGGTATAAATTTATACCTAATACTGTAGGCGCACGATGCACTATGCGTATGAGCGGTGTTAATCGTGAAGCATAATAGTTCGCAAACTTAATTCTTGATCTTCTTCCCTGTCCCAAAAAAGTTAACACTTAATAAAATGAAATTCATGCAATTTGTAACAGCAGTTCTAGCAAAAGATCTTTCTCAGACAGAAAATTAAATCACAGTAAGGATCAGGAAGTTTTGTGTAATTATGTTTAAATATTTAATTGCTTTTATTGGAGGATTAATTAGTTTTTGTAAAGCAGGCGAGGGATGTGCATCTAAGGTAAGAGAAGCCACTGCAGATCCAATTCTAACCAGGGTTGAATCCCTTTTATATTTTTATTGCAAAAAGTTGGTTTGGTTTATGCAATTATGGCAAAGCCTCCAGGGCTATCTGCTTAAGGGAAGGTATGCGTTCGCGGAGGACTTTCTAAGGGAAACTTTCTCGTATACACGTTACACATGGGGAAAACCACGAAAGCGTCCATGCAGCCTGTCCGTTCTCGGGATTTGAACCTCGGACCGAACTACCAATGTTCAGCGACTTTACCGCTCGACCGCTGGTGGGCTTATTGCAAAAGGAACACTGAACAAAACTGCATACACCAAGTCTGTTTACCAACACCGAATGCTAAGGCCAAGGCAGTTTAACTACAGAGAACCTTTGGAATTACAATTACTTTCATATCATCGAAATGAAACTGAATAAGTAAGAGACAACAGTCATTAAAGAGGAAGATGAAAGCAGACCTTTAAGGGTGTGTCTAAAGGAGTCGCTCGAACTCTAAAATTCCCATAAAAAAGTGTTATTTGGAGGGAGGGAGTGAGGCGAAAAGTTAAGCAATATATGAACTTGCATTACCGATCGCCTTCAAATTATATACCAGCGCTCGAGCGGTAAAGTCGCTAAACACTAGTAGTACGGTAAGGGGTTTGAATTTCGACGAAAGGACGGGCGTGTTCGTGGATTTCCCAATGTGTAACGTGTGTACGAGCGAGTTCGCCTTAGAAGCTCTCCACAAAGGCATCCTTTCCCTTAGGCAGACAGCCCTTGAGTGCTTTGTCATAATTAAATAAACCAACAAACGGAATCTTGAAATTATAAATACACTTTTGATCATGCTACGGCAAAAATGTCAATGCTAGATATTCCCTATTTTGAGTTATACCAGTTGAATCCGTGCTCATAATTCATACAGAAATTCTTCATTAAAAGTTAACATTATTTTTAACAGTTGTTATACAATGTACGTCCAGAAAGTAAGTTCCGTTTGGTAATAAAAGTAAATTGTGTACAGCTACAGAAAAGTTATTTATTGCACAAAATTCAACAACTCTTAAACTACTTTTCCACATAACTGCCGAAATATTGCAGGCATTTGTCATAGCGTGGCACAAGTTTTTGTATACCTTCTTCATAGAAATTTGCCGCCTGTGTCTTCAACCAGTTGGAAACAGTTTCTTTCAGCTCGTCGTCATTGTTAAAGTGTTGACCGCCAAGGAAAGACTTAAGATGTAAGAACAGATGAAAGTCGCTAGGAGCGAGGTCAGGGCTGTACGGAGGATGGTCAAACACGTCCCAGCCAAATCCCTGTAGGAGGTTTTTCGTCACATTTGCAGTGTGTGGTCGTGCGTTGTCGTGAAGAAAAACAACACCTTTTGACAGCAATCCTCGGCGCTTATTCTGAATTGCACGGCGCAATTTCCGAAGTGTCTCGCAATAAGCATCTGCTCTGATTGTTTGACCACGCGGTAAGAAATTAATGAGTAAGATGCCTTTCCAGTCCCAGAACACTGTGCACATCATTTTTCGAGGTGTCAAGATTTGCTTCGGCTTAACCTTTGCTGGGGATGAAGTGTGCCTCCATTCCATTGATTGCCGCTTACTTTCAGGGGTGTCGTAAGAAACCCAAGTTTCATCTCCTGTGACTATCTGTGTCAGAAATTCTTCACCGCTTTCAGCATAACGGGTCAAAAACTGAAGTGCACTACCCATCCGTTTTGTTTTGTGTTGCTCAGTAAGAATCTTTGGTACCCAACGTGAGCAAAGTTTACGAAATTTCAGTTTTTCGGTAACAATTTCATGCATTAGTGATCGTGAAATTTGGGGAAATTCCATAGCGAGAGCACTAATTGTAAACCTTCGGTTTTCATGGATCTTGTCATCAATCGCGTGAACCAGTTCTTCTGTAACCAAAGATGGACGCCCACTTCGTTCTTCATCGTGCGCATCACTACGTCCGTCATTGAACTTTCGGACCCATCTTCTCACCATTGAATCACTCATCGCTTTTGGTCCGTAAACATCGCAAATTTGCCGATAAATTTCACTAGGTTTCACTTTCCTCGCATTCAGAAAACGAATCACAGATCTGATTTCACAAGCGGCGGGATTTTCAATCAACACCGACATTGTAAACAAGCACAACAAAGCGTACGTGACTGACAGCGATCTCCAAATGGCGCGCGTTTCTTCTCCTTGATACAGAGCGTCTACTGCGCATGTGCGGAACTGCGATCGCAGAGCTGCAGCGGAGATAAATTGAAACGGAACTTACTTTCTGGACGTGCCTCGTATTTCACTCACTGAACAAACTATAAGTGATATATTATATGAAAATCCATTCATTATGCTTGTTAGCCCAAACAGGCAATTTGCCCAGGATGGCCATTAATTTCGTTTTGGCATTTTGCGTTGATTCACTATAAACGGCGAATCACTTTTTAAATTGTTGGTACCAAATATTAGAGCTTCGCATTATATTTAAAGAAATTAAATAATGAAGAATCTGGATAAATGTATGTATGTTTCTGTTTCTCGCATTGTGATAAAATAACGATACCTAGAGCCATCAAATTTGGAATAACGTATGTCTCCCCCCCCCGCATATAGGCATATGGAAGCCTAAATTTGGAATTTGTTTTATTATTTATTCCATATTTTGTAAAATATTTATGAGTTTTTTATCAAGAAACTCAACAATTTTAAAGCAAGCAATGGCAACTCGGTAAGAAAAAAAAATTTTTTTTTCTTTCCCTCCAACGCGCGAGACTGTGTATCGAAAATTGTAAAGATGTGTTCTTTTAAATGCTTTGTGATATTGCTGTTGAATTGAATTTTATGGTTTAAGTGCGAAGAACATGATGTTTAATAAATAAAGGCAACACAGAAAACGTTAAAAAAACGCCCCTTCGAACGTAATATAAAATCTGTTTTTTTAATGATTTATTTAAACACTTTTATTTAGTCCCCACACTCTTCCCAAATTGTATAGTACGTCTTGATTTTATTGTTAAGTTCGTTTCTTGATCTTTTTTCGATGTTCTTTTTGAGAAAGATTCCATAGGTTTCGTTGCATAGCTGGAAAGAAAAAGAAATTTTACTAAAATAATATATATGATTACTTATGCAGAACGATTATTGCGTCACTGAATTCTTCGCTAAAAAACAAAAATTGAAAAATATGAAACAATCGATATTTAAGCTAAGATAATTGAGTACTATCATTATATACTAAAAAAAAAGAATAACATAACAAAGATAATATAAATATATATTGAAATATATTTGAAAAGACGTGAAGGAAAAAATAAGCTGACCATATTTCATTTTTCGTATTGAAGTGTTAAACAAAAATGTGCTTTTCAGCAATGGAAAATTAAAGTTTCAAAGTAATGCTGGCATTGGTTGCAAATATATATATATATTAAAAAAATATTTATTACGAGATTTGGTATTCTGTTCGTTAAAAAAAAAAAAAAACTACACAATAAACTTTTCTTAAAACGAATTTCATCTGGCACTCTGCACTTTTATTTTACGCAGTTTTCAAATTCAGTGTCTCGTGTTCAAGGTCAAAAAGACACGCGCCCCATCACAACACCGTGTGCGGAAATAATATATGCATAGATTTTTCACGCATAATGTTATGCGGAAATAACATATGCATAGATTTTTCACGCATAATGTTATGCGGAAATAACTTAAGCATTTGAAACTTTTTAATACAAAATTCGTAAAATTCCTGCAAAATATACAACAAATTCCAAATACCAACTTAGGGCTTCCAAATGCCCATATTTGGTGGAGGGTTACGTTATTCAAAATTTGATGGCTCTAGGTACCGTTATTTAATCACAATGCGAGAAACAAACACAGATTTACGCAGATTCTTTATTATTTAATTTCTTTAAATATAATACAGGGCTCTAATATTTGGTGGCAACAATTTGAAATGCGAACCGACATTTATTGTGAACCAATGCAAAATGCCAAAACGAAATTAATAGCCTTTCCGGGCTAACGCCCTTTGGGCTAATAAAATGTGAAAGCTTTCAGATTTTACATTATGCCCAAAGGGACTTTTTTTTTAATGTTTTGTGTGCTACCTTTATTTATTAAATATCACATTCTTCACACTTAAACCATTAAATCAGGTCGACAGCAGTATCGCAAAATAATTTTAAAATGAGCATATATTTAGAATTTCCGACACACAGTCTCGCGCGCTGGAGATTATTTATTTATTTTTAATTTTTTTTCCGTACAGTGTTGCCATTGTTGGCTTTGAAATCGTTGAGTTTTTAATCAAAAATTCGTTTACGTTTTGCAAAATATGAAATAGATAATAAAACAAATTCCAAATTTGGTTTTCCAGATGCCCATATTCAACTGGAAACGTATGTCATTCAAAATTTGGTGGCTTTAGTTACCGTTGTTTTATCACAATGTGAGAAATATATAT
>KK116125.1:493059-536179 GCA_000611955.2 Stegodyphus mimosarum
ATATATATATATATATTCAGAGTCTTTATTATTTAATTTCTTGAAATATAATACTTGGCTCTAATATTTGGTGGCAACAATTTGAAAAGTGAATCAATGTTTATAGTGAATCGACGCAAAAAGCCTAAACAAAATTAATAGTCCTTCTGGGCAAATTGCCCCTTTGGACTAATAAATAATAATAATAATAATAACCTGCAATTCAAAATTCGGGCTTCAAGGTGCACAAGTTCGGATGCAGAACTATGTGCGTTTAGAATTTTGTGATTCTATGTGCCACTGTTTTTAGCGCTTCTTTTAAGTAGCGTGGAAGAAAACTGGGAAAATGAGTACTTTTTTTTTTCTTTTAAATTGAGTTAAAAATATTACTTTTTTAAAATTAAGCTCATATTGGCAACACCCAAAATTCGTTAAGAATTCTCATGTCTTCTGTTTCCTCGCCCAAGACTTGCGAAAGCGCTGAAATAAAATACGAAACATTCTGCATTGAGCAACTGACATAAAGACGCCTTAGGGTGAAAGTATAATAAATGAGAAGGCCCGTTCTCTTTACAGCTTAGTGAAAAGAAAGTATGTAACTACACCATTATTTGAAAAGTTGTCATAAATTTTGTATTTCTAGATGCTGAAAGGTATTTTAATTACGTTTTGTTGTTCCGAACAGCTTCCCATTTACCTGCTGGTATCAAAAATCCCCCGCTGTATGTATTAAAAGAAAATGAATCCGCTAACGACTACGACTACATAATCAAAGGTGCAGAAACGAAATTATTGGACTTTTACCCAACACGTTTACAAGTACTTTTTTATTAAACAAGTAGTTTTGGCGGAAAAAAAAAACAAAGATGTTAAATTTCCTATTTATTCCGTTTGCGCGTAAAATAAATTCAAGCAGATTTTTTAAGGATTTTTTGGTAAAATCTTTCAAAAATACAGATTTTTTAAATTTGGGCACGAAATGCTGTATACAAGTTAATAAACTATACTGCGAATTTCACATAAAAATCACGATGAAAACACACGTTAGGAAAAAAAAAAAAATTACTAGCGTCTCCTGCACCTGAACAGGCATTAAAGTAAAGCAATTTCGGTTATTTTAGCGCTTTAAATTATTTAAATGCTTATAATTTAGAGGAAAAATACAAAATGCTTTAAACTGTTTTGATTTTGCTGTTAACTGCATGTTGTGAAGAGTACTGTTTTAGTTTTTAAAGTTGCCAAAAATGACATCTTTTAAAAGGGACTGTAGCTTATTTGTTTCCATTTTTTGATTCCAAATGTAATTCTGAACTGAGTCATAAAATCATCACGAAATTAATTTAAAGCATCTTACATTCATATATATATATATACCGTTAAAGTCGTCGTTATCATCAGCTCTGAAAAGACAACTACTTCTTAGAATATAAACAAACATCGGTATTACATTTCACCTTTACACGGTAACCATTCCCACAAAAGACCAAAACTGTCTGGAATCACGTGTGGTTATTTTAGAGGGTTTTACTGTAACCATATTCAACATTACAAATAATCGCGTTTTTTAATGCTACTGCTAAGAATTTTAGGTGAATCTGATCTGCTGTAAATTTAGTCCATTATATGTATTCGGTATTAATCTGTAAGATGTTTATTGAAATATTTCGGTGAAACACAGGTTATATATTTCTCTTTCATATGTCTTTTCATCTCTGCGCCGATTCATTTCTACTCATGCAGTAAAATATTTCATTTATACGACGTTTCTCTTCCTGACATATTCATTGATATTTCCAGTTGCAGCTCAAAAAGTTGCTTTAGAAAGTCATTTTTTTTTCTCAATAACATTTGAAAGCTGTATACTGGAAAAACAGTGTAGAAAAGGAAAACATGATATATTTCAGGCTGAGCATAAATTTATAACTGACTGAGGAGGATAGCTTAGAAAGATAGAATAGAAGATGGAATCTGTTGACAACGCAAGTTTGCTAATAGAATACGTTTCATTCGTCTGTCATTTGATAAGGACGCCCAGTCGGTATAATGCTTAGTGACTCTGACTGTCGCAGCGATGAGCCCAACTTAGCTATAGTATCCGTGGAGCAAATGTGCACCCAAAATGTACGGCGAGCCGAAAGTTCGCTCGAAAGATTGGTGGTACGGGAAGAGGAGTGGGAAACTCTCGGACTGCCCTTTGGGGTATTATCCTTCAAAATTGGGGCGGACCTGTAAAGTTAGTGTGAAAGGACTGTATCTGTACGGCCAATGGTGAAATTATGGTGTTCCGCTACACGTCTACCAATACTTGTTATTTGATTTTAATTGCACTGCTACATTCTTGGTGCTTTGTTTAAGGGTCAAACTGAAATGGCACTTGCAGTTTATTGTTTTACGAAAAATTAAAATCTACATCTATATTAAAAGAACCCTGAGGAAATGCGTTATTTATTCGAGATCAGCAGCTGCAACAAAGTTGGGGTGGTTCTCATTTTTAACCTAAATATTATTGCGTTTAAATTCTTAGGATTTTAAACGTGAGTTGTATTAGCTTTTGTAAAACATTAATAATACTTAAAAACAACTAAAAGTAACGTGATCAACTTAATTTTGTATAACAGCTGTAGTATAGCAGTAGCATAAAAATTCTTCGTACAGAATTTCGCTGAGGAAAATCCTGTTATACCCCGTTTTTGCACTCTCTTGAAAGACATACAAACAGTGCTTTATTTTGAACTACCTTTTAATAGAATTAGTTATAGTGATCATAAAATGAAATGATGCCTTTTGTTAGATGTTTAAAAAGTTAATTTTTTATCACAGCAAATATTTGTTGCTTCTTTTTGCACAACAGTTGTAGTTTATCTCCAACTAATTAAAAAAAGAAAGAAAAAAAAAACTTAAAATTACTGTCCGTTTTGTACTTTTGCAAGACTGTGACAATTTAAGCTGCGAGAAAGAAAGGGACGAAAGTAAAGTAATTAACTAGTTTATTCTTAGAAATGACTCATTCATTGACGATCTCAGCATTTTATTAAAAACAATGACGGCTACATTAAAATTTTTTCCCTCCTTTTAATTCGCTCTTATCACTTTGACTCATAAGTAATTGTTTTGAACACACGTCAGATGAATCTATACCTACATACATCACCTCTCGTACGAGGTGACGACAATTCTGTACTCATTAATTCGAGCTTTTTAAAAAAAAGTTCAGAAAATAGACATCCACGTAGTTCATGAGATGAAAATTAATTAGACAGCACTCGCCATTCTTTGTTTAATTACAAATACCAATCTACTGCATACATTCAGTAGAAAGAATCGTATTTGAACTTGACGACATAGATATAACGTAAAAGGCACGATTTTCTTAAAAAAGTAATTAGAAATATACATAATAGCAGCTGATTTTGAAGTATATTTGCACTCGAGTTATTTAAAGAATTAAGTACTTAAAACATACGTTAGGATTTCAGACAAAAAAATCTAGAAGACCGGTTTACCAACGACGTAAACGCCAACTCATTATTCTTCATCATTCGGGCCATCGGCACTGTACGCTTATCTTCCTTTTCAATTCGAATTGACGGATTGCCTTCGCCCTGACAACGCTGTTTCGCACTTCAGACGACAATTGCGGAAGTGAATGGCCCTGTCGCTGCGCGGATCAGACACGGTAAATCCAAATCATCCCACATTAAAGACGATCAATCGAAATTGAAATGATCGAACATCTCAGATTTCTCTTCTTCAATGAACCAAATCCTTTGTTTTTAATCCTAAAAAGCAAGATTTATAGACTTGAAAAACATTCTAGGATGAGTCTTCTCAGAGACCATTATATGTATTACGTTAGGCTGCATTCATATGTCATCCGCTCACATTCGCAGCTGTTGCTACTGCGCAGAACATAAGGTTAACTTTAATGAACATTTGCAGAGTAATTTATAAAAATATATTCTAACATCAGCTTTTTTCCTTTTTTCTTTTTAACTTTGAGAAGGACGAAATCAAAACATTGAGCTCTTTCAAATTTTTACTGTCTAACCCTTTTCATTTATTTTTCAAGATCTCAGAATGAACTGTTTATACCTGAACGAAGAAATGTTATTTAAAGATTTAAATTACTTAATACTTACACTAAAATTTTAGTAATTTAGTAAGTAGATCACTAGTTATTCTTTTCATTTCTTCTGAGCGGTCTATTAAGCATGGTGTTAACTCACTTCGGTGTTTTTAATTTCTAATCTAATAATTGTTACAAACTTTGTATATATGTAAATAGTTTTAGAGAAATCACGTGTAAATTGTAGTATCTCTTTTGCAATATAACATAAAGGGCCTAAAAAAGCAAAACTTTGCAGGAAAAATACGATTACAGGGGCAGATCTATTTAATATACACGGTTGTCTAAATTGGCGATATATCGCCAAATTTGGCGATAAATCGTCACAGCTGCCAAAGTTGGCATTATTTGGCGACATTCATAAACAATTGTAATTGGTACTGTAATTCATCCCT
Organism: Stegodyphus mimosarum; assembly: GCA_000611955.2. NCBI lineage: Eukaryota > Metazoa > Arthropoda > Arachnida > Araneae > Eresidae > Stegodyphus > Stegodyphus mimosarum. Next base: position 497,560 of record KK116125.1, read on the forward strand.
ATATGTAATTGTTGCCGTATATCCTTCCAGTAATTTCCAGGCATGAAAGGTATTGGAAATCAGCGGCCTGGATAAAACTATATAAGGCAGAAGAGAACATCAGTTCTCAGCTTCCTCATGTAAACTTGAAACTTTGAGAATGTACTATACTTATTTAAATGCCAAACTTTATTTTGTGCATTTACTCTCACTGATTGCGCAGTACGTGAGAACTTAATTTTATATTCTGTAATTACTCTCACATTTATTGAAAAAAAGTGCTTGTATGTGTTTGGAATTAACCATTATTATTTTTTGTACAGTATTTGTTTTTATTAATCTGATTTTGCATGTTGTAATGTTTAATAATGTATTTCATTTATTTTACTGAATTTCAAAATGGTCAACTATCATGAAAATTTTCACTGGTTTTATTTTACGTCACGTGACATCATAAACTGTGTTTTCTATTAATATCATTATACTTTTGCTTTATATGACTTTTAATTGTATTCCTTTAAAATATTTTATACTAAATGACCAGTGCTGATCGCATATTTATTACTCTAATGACTGTAAGCAAATGCAATTATCAAGATGTATCTCCTCTGGTCTCCACTTAGGTGGGTAACCCTACCACGTGACTCCGACCTTTGTTGAATTTTAAGACTCTACTGTTTTATTCTGCTAGCTACAGTATTATAAACGCCTGTACATATTACTGACGAACTATTTGTAAACTTACTACTAGTTATCATCATTTTAAATTCATATTTGTGTTAATGAAATGCTTTATTTTCAGTTTCTGCTCCGGATACACCCCGACCAATCAGATGTCTTTGCTGCTCACTTGACAACTGGTCCCATTCTCTCCCTCCTCCTACGCTGTGTTCTGCAAAGCTGCATACATACTGCTGTACTGTACATACAGCTTTGGTCATCTGGATCCACAATCATGCATTCCTCTACTTGAAGCGCCAGTCTAGGCACCAAGCTGACGACAACCGAAACACGTTGTGCAGAATGCGCAATAATGACGGCTTGCAGGGGCACTTGGAGCTTGGAAGTGTTCTCATATTTTAGTCAGAATTGACTTCGTAGTATTGAGAGATCTCTGTGCGAAACTTCGCTCTTTGGATTCGTTGTGCATTGAGTTGCGTTTAAAGCTATAAGTAGGTTGAAGTGGGAACTACTGATTATGCTCTCACAGTCAATCTACAGAGTCCTACTGACAGTTTACTGACTGTGCTCTGTCGTACTAAGAAGAGCTGTACGAGTTTCTTTTCTTTTTTTTTTTTTAAAGTTCAAGAACTGTAAACATTTTCTTTTCGAAAAATAAATTTTATTAAGATACCATCGGTTCTGCACACATTCAATCCATTACGAACCCGCACGCACGTAGCAGTACCTATTGCATTTCTGTTTTTTCCAACAAAAAATAATTATCCGTTTAATTTAGTTGAACAGAAATAAATTATGGGTTTTCGATTGTAAAAATAATTTCTTTGTTTAGTTTTAAAATAGAAAGGAGGTAACAACTATAACAATGGAAAAACATTACTAAATTAAAAGCAGAAAACACTAAACTAAAAACAGGAATGAGATAACTATAAGAATAGCTGCTAATGCATTTTTAGATATCTGAAATAAAACTAACTAATATAAAGCAAAAACAAACTAATTTCGTTTAATTTTTTAAGAACTAAAAGTATTTACTTAACTAAAAATAGAAACGAGATGACGTTCAGATTTTGTCTTCGCTTAAATAAATAAAAAAGTAAATGAAATAAAATAAAATTTAAAAAATAAAAATAAGTAAAGATCCTCTTTTTTTTTTGGCTTTGAAACAGAAATTTGATGCCTATTTAAAAATAAAAGAAAAATAAACAGCAATTTCTCGTTTCAAGTTTCTCGAAATCGTATTTTATAATTTGCTTTCCAATATTTTTGGAGCGGTGTAGTATAATCTTTATTGATGTAAAATACGCTAGACGAAAAAATAAAACCCTTTTACTTTGATATATTAAATAAAATTTCGGAGAACAGAGAGAAAGACGCCTAATTATGTGGATTAGTTACAGTCCCAGTTTGGCTCGATATTTGGAATTATACCTTTTAATGTTATTTTGATATTTTTCAATAACAGATTTGTCAACATTTATATAACTAGTGCAATGAATACTATGGGACATTTCTAATGTCGTGCATTATGTGTCTCGGTTATAGGATTTTTATTCATTCTTTCATATCTTCAAAACATAGTCCTAAATGTGATAAAACAACGGTACCTTGAGCCATCCAATTTTGAATAACGTACGTTTCCACCTGAATATGCGCATCTGGAAACCCAAATTTGGAATCTGGAATTTGTTTTATTATCTGTTTCATATTCTAAGCGAGCAATGGCAACACTCTACGGGGAAAAAATCGTTTTATCTAAAGCGCGCGGAACTGTGTATTGGAAATTCTAAAGATATACTCATTTTAAAATTATTTTGCGATAATGCTGTTGAACTCAGTTTTATGGTTTAAGTGAGAAGAACATGATACTTAATAAATAAAGGTAACACACAAAACGTTAAAAAATGCTCCTTTGTAAGTAACTTAAAATCTGAAACCTTTCAGATTTTTAGATTTTTTTTTATTATTATATTCAATACAGGACTGGATTTACCATTAAGTGATATAAGCGAGTGCTTAGGGCATCAAGGAAAGAGAGCATCACAAAAAGGGTGTTAAGTATTCTGGAAAGATGGCACGAAAAAAATATTTCTCGTCGCCGGTTTTATCATAGAATAATGCACGGTGCAGCTAAATCAAAACCGGGAGAGAGAATGAAGGAATGAAGAAAAAGCTGTCGTATACATATATGGGGGGCACCAAAATCTTTTAAGTGCTTAGGGCCTCTAATGCTCTTAATCCTCGCTGGCATTCGAGGCACGTACCTCTCATCTGCTGGTTGGACATACTAATTACTTACACCACGAGAGCATACACGGAGGAATGCGATAATACATTCTTCTACACATAAAAGGCGACTAGGAAAAGACAAGAGACCCAGTAGTTGAATAAATCCAGATGGTATCGGATTAACGTCCCCCACATTTTAGTCTGGGCACCACTGTAAAGATCATCAAGTTTTACAAAACAGGACCGCGAAAAATCAACTGTACCCTCGCCTGAATTCGAGTCACATATCTTTCAACAGCTAACTGGATGTAATAATTGCTTACAATACGACAGCAAGCACGAGAGATATGTGATAATGTCTTACATTTTTATTAGCAATAACTCAAGTGTGCCTCAGTTCGTGTTATTCTCCTTATTTAACATTAATAAAAAAAGTTCCTTATTTTGATATAATTTTTTATATTCAGTTCTGAATTTTGCTTCGTTTACTTGATATCCAGATTTCAAATTCTTCAAATACTTTTATGCTTACTTAATTTTCCTAGTACCTTTATTAAAAATTAGATATTGTTGCTCAGTAATTTCCCTACCCCTTCTTGATACCGGTTAAGGTGTGAATGTTTGTGACTGATTTATCTATACAAAGTAAATTCACGTAAAATGTGCCAGTACATAAGTTGTAGAAGGGGAAAAGCAGCATGAAATCCTCACATATGTTCTTAGTTAGGTACCTCGATCAAAATTAAAGGTGGTGTTAAGTTAAAAGGGGTGTTAGAAGTTGCAATGTATAGAGTTTAATGAGAAACAGTTTTTTTTTAAACAATGTCCGTGATAGTATTCCTCACGATATGCAAAAAAACATAACAAAGTAACTTCAACTAAAGGATTATAAATTTGTACAAAATTTTATACTTCTTAGGCGGTAAACTTTTTAAGCCTGTGTTGACGTTGTTAACATTTTATTTTTTTAGATGAACCAGTTTCCTGAAACTCTTGCAAATTCTGAAAGCAAATAAAGAGATCAATCAAGAAGTTTACAAAGGAACTCTGTTCAAGTGCATTTACCTGGAGGCCTTAATTTACTCGCAGCAATTTATTTCAACATTAAAAAAAATTGGAAATTATATATATATATATATACATTAAAAAAAAGAGCCGGAACTGTGTCTACTATAACGTCTCATCCAAAAACGGTTTCATACCGAAAAGAATTTCCCCAGGGCTTTGAAAGAATGTAACGAAACGAATGACACAAACAACTAAATAAATAAAAATGGAATAAAAGTTGAACAATTTCTTTCTTTATGTACCCGGAACAAAAACTTCTCTTCTGCACAAGAGAGCATCATCCAAACGCTCTTTTAAAACGAATGAATTCTGATTTATAAACAGAAATCCCTTTATATCCAATGGAGCCCAATAAAATCTAGTTTCGATTTTCCTCTTATGGCGTTTCCCCATCATAAAATCCGCTCCCCCTTTTTTAAATCCCCGTCGCTTCGCTTTAACGCGAATATGGCTCGAAGGGAGAGGAGGGGGAAGAAAAAGCGAGAGTAAAGTATCTTAGCTAATAAATAAGATCGGGCGGGGGAATGGAGAAAGTATTTCTTTGCTGGGTGTAAGACATAACCGAAAGTTGTATCATAAAATCTGCCCTCTTTCCGTCCAGTGTTATGAGGCGATTTTATTGGGGGAGGGATAATTTTTTTTTATCCTCCTTTTGCGCGGTATAAAGTTCGTTGTCCTCTCAGTGTGGACAACATTTTCTTTTTACCTTATGTAACAGTAATACTTGAAATTTAAGCTGAATAAGACATAAATATAGAAAAACAGCTTAATCATAAAGCTGACGTGAAAATTTTCGCAAAAGGCAACAGATCATATTTCGCAGATCTGAGCAAAAGGTGTTACGAAAGTGGAATATTTGTCATGAAACACGAATAGAAAGCACAGCGTAAGAGACGACACTTTCTAGGCATCATATTTCACAATAATGTTGATGTATTTCCAGGAATTGCTTTAGGTTGGCGGATTGTTGGGAAAAACATCGTATTTTTGTTTTATCCAAGTAGAAATGGGGAGAGAAAAATAAAAGTTAGAAAGGTTTATTTTTTTATTTTTTTGTAATTTATAAACCATTCTTTGACAAGTAGAATAGGAGATAGAATTTCTGGAACCCTTTCAAATTACCACTTCAAAGCATGCTTGTTAAAAAAAATAATTAATTATAATTGCAGTGATAAATCCTAATAATAAACACAAATACTTTTTTTAAAAAATTAAACACGGAGAACGTAGTTTTCACTTCTGTTATTTTTTCAAAACCATTGTGGTATGTAAATCCATTGACAACAATTTAAGTTCTTAAGTTTAGACTTATCGAAAAACTGAAGCGTGTACTTAAAATCGAACCTTCCATTTACAAATGGTTCGATAAAAATCCGCAGTAAATTTTAGAGAGTTTAATTAAAAAGAAAAAGGGGGAAAGAAATAGACATGAAAATTCGGTCTCAACCATCAAGGAAATATAAGTATATCACTAATGCTAAAATTTTACATAAAACTCTAACATGAACCATTACAGTTAATGCTTTATATCATCGCTGATTAATGACAAGTTTTACATTAGGAAAAAAAATTGAGAAGATTGTGCGCATTGTCCAACTAATATCTCTTAAATAGTTGATGATATACCCACATTTCTTCAGGTCAGAGTGGGGGAATCAACTAAGGAAGCATAAATGCAAATATGAATGGATACAATACAGACTGCAACAGTACTTTGGCAAGTATTGATACAATCTGCAAAAAATTACTTTGTTTAATACAAGAAATGATGATACATTATGGCAGAATTTTCGATTAAAGTGTAGTCCTTGGCATAGTTATATTTTGTGAAATAAACTCAAAATATAAACATCTTTTTTTTTAAAAATAAACAGCAGCTATCTTTGAGGCCAGAGTATGAAAAGGAAAAAATTTTTGGAAATCAGGTTGAATTTTGAGGTTTTTCAACCCCAGGGACGACCTATAGCCGTTTTAATATTAATAATGCAATCGCAATACAAGACTACTTTGGACAGAGGTTTCCCACCATTTAATGGTTCTTCAACCAGAAGGCATCCAGCTTATTGGCATAAAAGTGTTCTGCAGAGACTGCTGGATTTTACGAGAAAACGATATGCAAAGAAAGTAAAAATGACATTTATTATTAAAAACAAAAAATTTTATTTAAAAAGTTGATGGGAGAAATAAGGATCCAATTCAAGTACCTACTTGAAATTAAAGGTTATCAGCTTGATGAGATTTCTGAACTCTGAAGGCAATAATAAGAGGATGAAATCGCATGATATTCGTACAGTTATTGATGACCTTCGGGAAAATATTCATTATGGAAGCTGTCAAAAGCATTAATAATGTCTGTTTTGAGATCATCAGTTGATCTGAGGTCTTCAAGATAGAACTCATCTTTAATACAAACCCAAAAGAAACAAATCAAATCGATTCAGGTTCACAGAATTTGGAAGCTAAATCACGCACGCTAGGGATTTGGGAGCTTAAGGCAATAACGATTTATTCAGTATGCCAAATACGATACGTTCAATTACAATGCTATCAAAATTAGAACACTGTTGTCAACACTATCTCCAATCCTTTTTAAATCTTTGGCAAAAATTCCGTTTCAAGAAGAACCATATGCTGTAGTGAGCATTTCTTCAATGAAAAAACCGAGTACCATTTGATCACTTGTAGTTCAGTTCAGATATATTTTGATTTTATAAAAAGTTAGTAAGGACTAGTTTAGCTTATTAATCAGTTATTTTACGTTAATTCGCTTTCCTCCTCATTTCCATTTCCTGTCAGATCGTAGATTTCTAGCTCGCGAGATAGTCAAATGAGATAGAAAGGAGATAGAACTTGAAGGAAGGTTTTAGAGACTTGCTTTTGATCCTGATTCTTCATCGAACTAGCTGTGCAGAAATATTTCACATTATGCGCCTTTATGGCATTTATTTGCAAGAGCCGGAATACATTAGGTAAAATACACGGAATACAGAGGAAGCTGAAGTTGGAGTTGAGTAGAATCAGAGCATGTTCTGCCTACTAAAAGCCGCGTTTCGAATTTGACTCTCTTAGTAGTATTCCGCGGGTATTATCGCCTTTAGGCTTGTCGCGCCGACCTTCAGGCTAGAGCCAACTTGTAAGTTTTCTGTCTGTGTAGCCGTTGGCCTTACTTACATTTACTTAGTTAAGTCTCGTTACATTTTTTAAGCCGTAGATGCTGGCTGCTCTGTAAACATTAGGTGTGCCATCTGTTAACTTTTATTCGAGTCAAATAAAAGGGTCCTTTACACTCTTTTCCCTGTCTCTGCGGTACTTTACAAGATATAATGATAATTCACTTATAAGTCTTCAAACGTTTCGTACATTTTATGCTTCCAAAGAACACGAGACGTTATAAGTTTTTACGAGAAAAACGATTTCTGCCTAGATTAACCTTTACATGATTCACTTGCAGAAAAGCAGCACCTCGACGTTCTTGCTGTTTTTTTTCCCTTTCTAAATAACAAACATTCTTTTATATATTGCTTAGTTACGCTTAGTCTTCAGCGGCCGTTTCCCAGATGGGTCTTCAGCGGCCGCTATCTGGAATTGATGTGTTAAAATTTTGTAAATATGTGACAATATATATGTTAAATTAGATGTAATAAGAAACTGATCTTAAGGAATAAAAATTGTAATAAAGAATAGAGAATTCCGTACTTAAAAAATAAAACTAAAGAGTTAGGAAGAGAAAATTAAAATTTTATGTTTTACAAATGCATATACATATGCGATTTCAGCTCTCTTACATTAATCGGAATCAATCAGCTTTAAGTTCTAAACGAATTCGTCCAATGACATTAATTTGAAGTGAAACACACCAAAATAAATGCGTTCTCATAAAAACAAGTTAAAGGTGAGTGCATAAAACTGGTAAGATGTCAAAGAAAAACACATAAAAGTAGTAAATGAGTTTCTTTAATAACAACATCAGCAAAAAAGAATTCATTTTTCACCGACGAAAGACGAGAAAGAGATAACTCTGGACCTGATGTCTTAAGTTTAAGGTTAAAAAAACCTTCACCCCAATAAACTAGCAATTAATAAAAGGTCGGTGTCTGATGTGTGAGGGGCGATGAAAAGCGCAGTTACTGTTGCTGAAGTTCGTCGCCCTCCATTCTTCTGAAAACATCGCCGTTGCAGCGTTGAGTACATATACTTTGGTTTCAAGATGGAAGACCATTCTTCTTGCAGACAAATTATTCAGAGTAAAAGCTCGGAGTTGCGGGGGCGCACGCTTCCACTCGATGGCGAGCTCGTAAAAATCCTTCTCGTTGACGTCCATTTGCGAAGCCATAAAATTTTATTTCCTGTGTCATTTTCGGAAGTGATTTAATGTTAAATGCTCTTCGACGTGTTCCCAGTTCCAGTACGTAGGAGTCGGAGGCGAATAATGAAAAACGACGCCACTGCAAATAAGGGGTTAAGTTTTGTCGCTTTCGAACGTCTTCTGGGATTTATATACCACCATGGGAGTTGTGCTTGCCCATGGTTTTCTTTTATTCTCACCACATGAACATTTAAGTCTTTATCATTCTGGATAGAGCGAAAGTGCTTCAGAATTGCAAGGACGGAAACTAACAATAAATTCGAATATTATACAGGCCCAGATTTAGGCACTAGGGCAATTTTTGAATCCATTTTGAAAAATGGAAATGAATACATGGGTAAACATACCAACCGTAAATCTTACATAACATACCGGAATGGGTCGTATTTTACAACTTCTGATTTCTGTAGTTCACCAACAAAAAGAATTGTTAGAGTTATGTTAATTCAAATTCATTTCACAGGATTTTGTCTTGATTTCCAAATTTATGAATCAGACTTTATTTAACTAATGGCAACCAATTTTCCTGTTTATTTACAGTGACGCCAAACTACGAAAATAAAAAACGAGATTTTAAATAACGAATATGTTAGAGAATACTGACCCTTCCTTTCCTTCAATAAATCTAAAAAATCTCAATTACAAATGGTACAAACTTAAATTTCTTATTGAGATTATTTTATTTGTAACAATTTTAAATTTCCTTACAGTGCAAGAGACAAAAACAAGGAAAAACACCTACATATGGTTTTTGAAAAATATATGTGCACTTTACTTTTCACACGAACATAACTAAGGCAAAAGCTCTGAAATTCTTGACCATTTCTCGGAGTTCGTGAAATCCTAACCGTAAACTGAAGAACAGCTTCGATTTTGTTCTGTGTTCCTCAGTGAAAAAGTTCAAATTATTGACAGTGGTACTTGATGCTCATTGGAGAATTGAAATATGACATTTTCTGATCCATCTGGTCATATATTCGTAGTCGTAACGCACCGTAATACCTCTTTATTGAAAATTTTCTGATTGTCAGAGATTAACGTTACACACATATATGTAAATTATTTTCGCCTTTTTTTATAAATCATGAAACCTTTGAAAATAGATCAAATTTTGTGCAGTCATTCAGTAACTTGAGCGACGACAATCAAAAATCTAGCTCCCAGACATCCAATCAGGACTCCTTCATAGGTCATATTTCCCATCCCGTTTTCGCGTTTCAAGGCAAGAAGATTCGCCTTCTGAAGGATGCTCGCGATAAGAAAAGTACTTTCAAGCCATATGAATGCCCATTCTGTCAAAAATCTTATAACCTTATATCACATATAGTGACAGTTAGAATCAGCCCGACACCTTTTGATATTCAAGAAGAGACGAAAAACAGCAACGCGAAGGTTGTGATTCATTTCTTTGATAAGACACTGAGGATTGGAATGAATTTTAAAATCCTGATATTTCCGTTTTTGATCTAGATATAATTTGCATTATCTGCGACCAAATGTTTGAACGAATGTGAGCATATCTCCATAGGGAATTTTCGTCGAGTCCATAAAAAATGAAATATATACTTTGTGTCGATTTTTTCAAAGATAGTAAATATTCAGATTTTATCATGAATTCGTTTGGTTGCATGGCTTAATTTAAGCGGGAAGAAGAAAATTACAAAGATTTATTTTGTGGCTTCGTTCACATGAGTTCTACACAACAAAAGTAAAGACTAGATAACAAACTACTATAATATACCATGTTTATATATGAGAGTTCTCTGCTTCGCTGCTGAAATATAAAACGATATTATCAAAAAAGAGGGCTACGAATGAGAACAGTAAATAAATACAAATTAGCTTTTTTAGGAAAATTTTTTTAAAGTTTCTTTTCTTTTAACAAAATTGCTTCAACAAGAGGCAGATTCTTCCGAAGTTCATTACCAAGTATAAATTCCTTTCTAGCTTCACGGCAATATTTATTATTAAAAATAATCGACTACAAATTATTGACTTAAAATAATATAGAGAAATTTATTTGTATAGCTTCCTGATAACATTTATTATTAAAACTAATAAAAGAAATTAATTTATATAAAGCATTATGAAGTAAGGGTTACTTTTAGACAAAATAACTAACCAAATAATATTGATAAAATAATATCTATTTCTAGAAAAAAAGAAATGTTAAAACTATAAATTCAAATTTTAAAACTAAACCGAACGTTGTTTCACCAGATTAGCAAGCAGCTGCGTGAACAAATAACTGAATAAAATTAGATATATTTAAAAAGTCGTTAAATTGATCTAGTACGGGTTAAAACTTTTAACATATCATTGCCTGGAAAGGAGAAAGTCGACAATATATATCCACCATATAAAAGCATAAAAAGCAAGAACAAGATATACATACAAAAATTTAGGACAGTTCTATATCACCAGTTCTACTAGACCCATTGATAAAATGCAAATAAATTCAACACTTTTCATGTCTCAAAAATGCGATTTAGGATATATCTTAAATTTATACATCTAATTATTACAGCATATTCATTTTGGCACAAAATAAGACTTTTCTGAAATGACATAAAATTTTGTTTTCCATATATTGATCCTATTGCTCTAATTATACCAAAGTGCTATGTTTCGTAAAAATCGCCCGAGTAGTTTTTTTAAAGAAAAATAGGTCTCAAAATTTCAGCTCTCCAAAGTTAATTGAATTTGGAATATATTTATTAATATCTCTTTTTTATTAAACTTACTTGATTCTTTCTGTCAGAATTCGAAATTTAACTTTAATCTAAATAAAATTCGCGAAGTTTTTATGATTAGTTTTTAATATTTATCACTTTACGTAATTAAAAAAAAATTTGTTTTTAGTTTACAACTTACAACAAATTTTTGTCATCGTTTTAAACTTGGTGTATTTCTAGGCATACTGCAAAAAATTAGGACTCCCTAAGATATGCGTAAATTTATATACTGGCACGCTTTGGAGTTTGTTTCTATGTTATAAGAGATAATAAAGCCAAATGCGGTTTACGCACTTTGTTATAATCTTCAATGAACAACAGTTATTCTGAACCAAATGAAATTTCACTGTGGATCATTCATGCGGAATTTTGTTATTTTCATTTTCTTTAATTGTGCCTAATAAATATTTATTAATAATATAAGTAAAGCTATTCTTTAAACTTCTAAAAAACATTAATCAAAAGACTTTTTATTTTGCTTTTAGAACTGTAAATTCTTCCTTTCGCCATTTTATCGTTCGCTATTTTACTTAATTTAATTTATTTTATATGCAACGAAATTTATTTTGCTGATTTCAAAAGTATGCACCATACACGAATTCCATACTTTGAGTTCGTCAAAGAATATATCCAAACTCTCTTCCGCTACAGTAATGTTTAACATCAGTAAAATTTATTAGAATATAAGATTTTTACTTTTTTTGAGTGTAGCAAAGGCAACAAATGAAAATGATCTTGATGATGTTTTACGTCCAAAGATATTTCGTAACCTTTACTGCATAATAAATTTTATAAACTGTTGCTTGCGTTAAAAAAAGCTTCTAATTATCATCAAAGACCCTTTTTTTTTCAATCCAAAATATATTTTTATGTAAACATAGGATTTAGAGTAAATCCATGTTTAAAAGTCAAATTGCGATTTGTCAGAAGTCCAGTCATTAAACTTGGCTTGGTGAGCTTCTGGTTTTCTCAGTTTAGAAATTGTGCATAAACTAGTTTTGTTAGTTATTTAAATATGGCAGACCGCGTGAATATGAAAGTAAAAAACACTTACATGAATAAACATGCTTAAAGTACACAATCCGAATTAATAAATATAAATTTTTAAAATGACTATTTAAGGAACTATAATACAACCACGCAGCTCAAATAATTAAAATTAAACTCTAAAAAGAAAAATTATCCAAAAATAACAACCGTGATTAAAAAATGTAATATGAAGTAAAAATATACGCAAGAAAAAAAAAGCAATACATTTTTTCCGCTCGCGCACAGTAAAAAGGGAAATGAAATTTGTTCCCTAGAACTAAAAAGTTCGTCAAGTGAAAAAAAGTGCGCCAAGGAAAATTTCTGACCTATTGATTCATTTTCGTTTTTATGCATAATTTGCGTTGCAGAATCGCAATGTGGGGAAGGGAGGGAATTGGCGTATTATTTCAGAAAATCGCTTTTTTGTTAAAATACGTACGTTAGAACAACGCTATATATAAATTTAATATATATCTTAAGTTAAGCTTTCGAGAATTTAAAACGCAAGTTGGATTTCGTCAACTTGCGTTTAGAACGGGTAGAACGGGTGATAAAAAACTGCCCCCCCCTTATTTGACTTAAACGTACCTGCATTGCATATTATTTTGCTGATAAAATCTGATAAACAATGCAGTCATTATAATTTAATATTTGATCTTTTAACATTATCATATTTCTGTTAATTTTAAAGGAATTAATGTTTTGCTTACATGAACACTTAATTAAGCATCCCCCCCCAAAAAAGATGCTTATTTTTATATAAAAATTTACTACATAAGTTAACCTTTCACACTTCAAGTGAATATTACTCCCAGTTGCATCTCTAATGTACTCCATTAGTTGCATCTCTAATGTACAGTTACATCTAACTTCCTCATCTCTAACGCACAGTTTTTTACAATGAGATAAATAAATAGTTTACATTTCTACAACAGACACAATGTTAAATTGCAGAACAACATTACATAGCGTAGAAAAGACGTAGTCACCACGATGAAAAAAATAAATTTTGATAATTATGTAACGTAATCGAGATTGCCGTAGCGCAGACGAAGCTTAAAATTAAAAATGGTAAACAGCACAATCAAAAGAATAAGAACTTGATTAAATTATCATTTTCAGAGTATCTACATAAGACCGACATTGGCATGTAAGTGAAGCCAGTTTCTGAGGAAGGGGTGTCAAGCTTATGCCGGGAAAAAGGTTGTGGGTTCTATACAGCATTTTTCAAATCAATGCTGCTATTACGCAAATAATCTCTGACACTAATATGATGTTAAGGATCACAGGTGCCATTTACAGTCTGCAGTACTGCGTAGAAACCTGTGACGGAGCTAAGCAACGGAGGAACTCAATCGCTCAGATGCCAAAACCCCAGTTGATCGGCCGTCCTATCATCAGTGCAAAGTCTTAACATGTTGAAGTACATGAAATTATTTTAAAATGTATTCATGGGCAGAGAATTCTTATATCGAGAGAGTAATAGCTTTTGTAATGATGGGTAATGTAGTAAAAACAGTTATACATTTGCTGTTTTTTATAGTACACTGATTTGGGGCAGAGGGAAGAAAAAAGATGAAAGAACTAAAAACAATTTTGACTACTTAGTCCGAAAAAAATATTCCAAATATTCAGGGTTATCTTTGCACATAAAATTAATAAAATTATCTTGCAACTGGTCGCTTATAAAAAAGTTTATCATATAAAAGTCACTTAATAAGTTATATGAATTCCTGAAAGATCCACAGGAAATAACGGCTGAAAATTAACTTGTTTCTGAGCTATAAAGCTGGACACTCGATTTTCAAATCCGCTTGTCCTCCCACAAAATAAAAAGAAATATTTGAACTTTAAAGATATACAACATGGTCAACTGAAAAATAGTAAAAGAATAGGAAAGGAGTAAAAGAATAGTAAATAGGAAAGGAGGAAAAACAGACCATGTTGATATAAATTAGAAAGTAATCTTTCATTTGAGTGGAAAAGAACTGGCAGTTTCTTTCCTTCTCTTTCACGCGTACTACATTTTATATCAATTCTTTCATTTCCTCAGTGAAATTCTCACGAAAGAGATTAATGGCATGATTGTGAGAGTGAACAAATTAACCTTCATTAATAATAGCCGAGGATATTCTTCACTTCTTATTTTATTTTGATCGAAACGATTGACTGACCGCGTAAAAGTAAACCTTTTACGAGCTCGTGATTTTACCTTCGAAATTAATTCTTCAGAAAGGTATAGTTATTTGAAAACATAGATAACCATTTTTTACATATAATTATAAATCGCATGGAGTTAAATGTATTTTAAGGCATAAAGTTATAGCTCAGACGTATTCAAAAAGAAAGAATAAACAGAAGAAACGGTAACATAAGACATAATACTTTTTTTAAAAAAAGCACCAGAGGTTTTATTAATCTTGATCATCACTTTTTTTTCTGCAATATTTTTTAAATAAACCAAATATTACCGGCATATATTATTTTTAAAGAATCAATATAGCGAATATAAATAAACAAATATGTGACAAGATTTAACACTATCGAGAATTCTGAAGATATGCATGCTATTGCTAAAAATTTTGCGATTTCGCTGTTGAATTTTATGTGGCATAAGCTTGAAGAAAGTGATGTTTAATAAAAAAAAGTATGGCAACACTTAACGTTCTAACGGGAACTCTACAAATAAACTGCTTTTTAAAAAAATTATGAATTTAAAATCTGAATCCCTTCAAAATTAAAAAAAATATTTTTACAACAGCATTTATGAATTTGTTGTGGAATTGCTAGTTGTATCCTATTTTATAAAATTTTATTTAAATTTAGAAATTTTAGAAACAGAAGTTTTTTTTTTTTTTCTTTTGAGTGGAAGGCACTTTGAATCTTTGGATAGTCGTCTTTAAATTTTAGAATATTGCTCGTGTTTATTCAATCTTATAACAGTCATATGAATGTATAATATTAAAATAAAAATACTGTTATTTACTTTGTTTGCTTATGTAGAATATTTACGCAAATAAGCTGGAAAAATTTAAGCCGAGAGCATTTTAACGAGCTCAACAACACAGAACAATCTCGGCTTTGGGGAGAAGCGAGTGTTATCGGGAAGATAATCCCTCTGCTGGGGCATGGCAATTATAGAAATTCCTATAGTTGGCCATGGCTGGGGTCATGGAGGTAGGGTAGGAATTATTCCTACCGCTATGGCTGGTATAAGAGGGGATAGAAGTAATTTGAGGAATTCTGAATTTTTGAAGGGAAAGAAAGAACCATCAGAGGGAGGTTGAACTGTTACACATCGATGGGGGAAAAGGAAATTTTGGACGAAATATCAGTGGGTGGAAAAGTATATACATCGTCAGTTTAACTGGCGATCACGTCACAAAATGAACATAACAAAATATCAATAAAAATTACTATTGAAAATTTCAAAAATACAAATTTCTTAAAAAAAGTTGTAATTTATTTTTCAGTTGGCCATAAATCAGCAATACTACCTTACCACTCTCAGGAACGTGATTTTTAAAGCGGCGATGCGAAGACCTTTCTGTTTTTGAAAATAGTCATTTCACATCTCCATACAACTTCTGCGGTGATATATAATTTCATTTCATGTCGTTATCGCATATTCGAGTGGATAGTAACTATCTATTTTTCGAAAAGTGAAGCAGTTTCTTTTTACATGATGGTAAACTGAACTTTTGATCCCCTCCCCCCAAAAAAAAATTAATTACTGATCGCCGGCTAAATGACAAGTACCGAGAAAAAAAATTCTTAAACTGCGATCTGAAATAGAATTTAAAATTATTTTTAAGAGTTTAATTTTTTTGTATTTCAATTTTCGACATATCTTTGACATTGATATTTTCGTTCTAATTTTTTTTCGCATTCCTTGAAGTATGGCACACAAAACTGTGCGTGGAGTTTTAAATGCTTCTGTTATTAGACCTAATAAAATATTTTGCTGTTATGTCTTGCGAAAAAACAGAAATCTAACTAGAAACTCTATAAAAAAAAAAAAAAAAAAAAAAAAAAAACCCAATATGGTTTATTAGTAGATATTATCGTTAGAGATGGCCAGGTAGAATAGGCAAACATTTTATAGAATACACATTTAGACATATGGGAACGTTATATAGCTTCTGCATATTTGAAAAGTGAAAAATAGGTAATGCAATTATATAAAAATATTTAAAGATTTTAGTTAGATATACCTTGAATTTAATGAATTTTTAATTTAAATCCATCAGATAAAAACGTTAAATAAATATTCTTAAAAACTGAATTTACTGCTGTTACTTTATTTAGTTTGTTAATTAATAACAGACAGATTTAATATGAATCTTATGTTTTTGAACGGCAACAGACACATATTAAAAGTGAAACAACGCAAAATTGTGTTTCGAGACTATAACAGCCCTTTTGGACTTTAAAAAAAAATAATAAGTGAACAAAAAATGTACATCGAGGAAAAAATTAGTTCTGTTTTTAGTTGTTTGTTAAATTTACCAGTTTACCAGTTTAATAAGAAAGCCATCTAAATTTCACTTCACTTTAGTCATTATTTCACTTCATTCGAACTTTGCGGCAAAAGCATGTAAAATCTTCATTAAGCTGATACTAGTAAATGGTAGCTATCTAAAGAGACTATCTCTTTAAATTTTTGCAATCGAACATAAAAACTTTAGCTTTTGAACTAATGAAGTAACATCTTTGAGATTTTCCCTATATATTTAAAATCCTTACTGCTAAAATTTAAGCTAAAAATAATGAATACTAAAATCGTTACTTTTATAACTTTTAGATGCTGTGCACATTTAATATTTTTTATACTTCTAAAAGTTTAGGTTGCAGTTGTCTTCCGAAAGGTTTCCGAAAGTCGTAAATTTGCGGATAATTTTCATATATATTTATCAAAAGATTTACTTGATATAAATGGAGCTGCTAAGCTCAAAGTACATTATTGCTCTGCTTATTTCATTCACATAACTGCTTCTAATCAAACAATAAACAAGTTCTACTCTTCTCTTTATCAGAAGGAAATGATGGAAAATATCATTAGTACATCCTCTTATGATCGAATTGCCGCCAGTCACGGTTATTTGAACAGAATTCGGCCTAGAACTAACTACGTTGAACATGATCTTTAACAACAAAAACAAATTCATCGTCTCATTATAACCCTCAGCCCATTAACGTCCACTCGTAGCACTTACGGTTTGTCATATTTTATTACGATACACTAAATCGAAGAAGAGAATAACCCTACATTTTATAAATTTAACGGCTTTGATAAGGAAAATAATCATGATAAGTTAGTTATACGTATGTGGAATTTCAGTATTTCATTATAAATGTCTTAATGCAATTTCATTAAAATGAATTAATTCCTTTCTCTAGGCAAAGAGACCATTAATTTTAATTAAACATTCCTGATATTTAATGAAAAATGAAACGATAAATAATGACCGTAATCGATAACGGAATCCCATTGGGTGTAATCCGGACTGAATGTTTAACTGCAACTGTAATAGAACAATGGATAGCGAATAAGCGGGAAAGCTTATGAACGAAGCCATTTTGATTAATATTCTTAACTGAAATGAATGGTTTCGCATCATTTGTGACTAAATGTGATGTATACTAATGTTTTCCAAGTTCGGAAATAGTGTGTTTACGAATTTAAGAATGGTTGTAATATGGTACTTACTAGGCAAAATGACTGACGAGATAATGCGCACAGTAATGGAACAATTCCGTAGAGAATGGATGCTACCGTTTCAGAATAATACTTTGGATGGATAATGTCATTTGAGAATAATACTTTATCATCAACCGCTTTCATTTCTGTTCAAGTTTGATGTAACACAGTTTAATTTATTTTTGAACAAATAATTGTCATTACAGTATACAGCAAATCATCACGGCAAATGATGATATATATAATCAAAATATTTTGATCATTTCTATTCTGAAAATCTTTCTCTTTTTTATTTTTTGCATCACAGATTAAGTGACCACCCTATCGTACGACTTTCAACTAAATTACCCAGTCAGTGAGGAATGACATATCAGATGTTTTTCTCTCTTTGGGGGCGGGGGCATGCAGTTTTTAAAAAGAAGTTCAGCTATTTTCCAGTTGTCGTCAATAGATGCAACTGTTTACAGTAGTGTATGATCAGGGTCGGCGCTGGGCATTTTTCTACCCGGTGCCATCTATGCGGGTCCTAAATTTTGCTGTCCGGTGCCGTCTTAAATTCTATAAAATGTACTAACTCTAAATTCTGTTTCTGAGTGTCTACTCTGAATTCTAAAAAAATGTGCTCCTTGGTGCTGTTCTAAATTGTAAAGTTTTTACAGCTCCTAACTTCGACCATTCAGTGCGGCTGCGCCGGTTCCACTTGCTCTGGTACTGGCCCTGCATGTAATTATGTGATACTTACATTTATGGCATACAGAAAGATTAAGATAACATAGATGTGTATTAAGATGAAATTATTAATTGAAATGAATAGAATTTAGAGAATATCTACTGGAATAGTATGGGCTTTTTGCAAATTAAACAGATAAATAACAATGTTTATTAACTGAAAGTGAGAAATTAGTTACTCAAGATAATGCACTCAGCAGCTGCTCAAGTTAGATCTGGTTTTACGTAGAATTTTTTAAGGAAAACACTTTTGCATTTCCTTTTCGAGTCCAACGAGAACTTTCGTAGAGTTACCTTTAATACTGAACGTGATGGCAAAGTCTTATTCAGTAGTTTTTTAATTCCACTTGGTCGCTACATAATAAATAGCCATAGTCTTTAGAGATATAATGCTTAATACCTGGACATTTGAAGTATGTTCGTGTAAAGAAAAATTTAGTACCTAATCAAAGAAAATTTTATTACCTAATCATGTGCTGAGCAGGATCATCTCCTGAAATTGTAGGGTGTATTCTGCGCACCTCTTATTTAAATAATTAAAAAACTGAAGTAGCAGGAATAATTGAAATTTCTTCAGAGAATTTTCCTTGCTCAGAAGAAACAAATTGCTGATGCAGAAACGAAAGACTATAATCTGAACGTTATGGGATCCATAAATACTCCAAAGGCTCAGTTCTGTACAAACATTCTTAATTCTTTACTTGCCACTTCACCTCAACCCCTCTTCCATCTGAAGTTCTGTACTTTCTGTCAAGAGTGTTGCTGTAGGGCACAAGGGTGTGGTTATCAGTCGTATTTCCTATCTTTATCTATCTTTCGAGGGGGCTACGTAACAAGTTCTTAACTCAGTAGGTGGACCACCCAGAGTCAATCAGAGACACTATCAGCCTTTATTTCTTCGCCTACTGTTCGAAATTGACGCCGCCTTTTGCTATTGAAAGGCTCTGCTTAAGGCAACAACCGTGGAGGTAGAAGACTGGCCTACAGATAGGTACTGAAGGTTTTCTTGTGCGTCACAAATCAATCCAGAGAGGAGTTAATGAATGGAAAGCTGGAGGTACTACCTGCAAGTGCAATAATAAATAACAAACTATAATAGTAGATGCAAAAGATGTATTTTCCCTGCTCACATGTAAATGATGTAACAGCATAATGATAATATATCTCTACAGAAGAGTTTGAATCTGTTATTGCAATTTAAAATGCACTGTATCGATGCATTTATCTTAATATGCATATATTGTAATTAAAAGATAAACGCTACATACATTACTTATGCAAGCATCTTTGTTCGATTTTAACAATTCAAAAATCTGCACTAAAACGCTTATAGAGTTCAGTTATTATCAGTATTTTATAATCGGCAGCATCCCTAGTGTTTACTCCTTTTACGAGGCACTGTTTTACATTTTTGAGAACGTTTATGAACTTCAGCCCAAGTACTACATAATATTATTAAGCAAAAACTTTCCGAAGAAATAGTGTTAATAGAAAATATTAGACTTAAAGACAAATCAATAAAGGTATAATAATTTAACAACTTAGATTTTTGTTTTATTCATATATTTATCAAAGAAAAATGTAGGTTATTAAAAAGTCGTTGGGTTTCTGATGTATAATTGACTACATTACACAGCCCATTCTTTTCACTGAAACTCTGAAGACACAATGGCAATATTCTTTAATATTTCATTATTTAATTTAATCGAACATGAGATTTATCTAGCTTAATATAGTATCACTTGTAATACTACCAGGGCTGGCGTTAGGCATTTTGCTGTCCGGTGTAGTCTCTAAAAGTTCTTAATAATGCTGCTTGATTCTAAAAAATCATAGCTCTCTTTATTCTAAAAATTTTGTCCCCACCTTAATTAGGCTACCCAATGCATCGCCTAAATTCTAAAATTTTTCTGATCCTAAATTTTGTTAGTTGATGCTTCTCTAAAGTTCTAAAAGCTTTACCGTCCCTAAATTCTGATGCCCAGAGCAGTCGCACTGGTTGCACCGACTCTCGCGCCAGCTTTGGATACAAGCGCACATTCTAATTCATGCTATTTGCGCGTTGGTTACGTACACAGCTATATGAGCGTCATGTTTTTAGTACAGTTTGTAATTTGCGTCCTCTTGAATAAGGAAATGAACCACGCGGCATCAGTGTGGTTCTTTTGCGTGCTTTCAGAGACATATTCAATTATCTGTGGAGGGTAAATTCATCGGAATTTTTCACTTTGCATCACTTACAGGACAGCTGTTCTTCAAATGATCATTTTAGCCTTTATGTTTAGTCAGTGGGAGAAACTCTGTGTATCTATGTCGTGGCAAGGTCAATGCGATGAGAATGACAGTTAGAAAACTGTGGCATTGCACTTTACAAGAATATATATCAAGAAAACAGATATTTGATTCCTCAGACGTATTCCCAAGCAAAATTCTTCTCTGAGGTGCAATGAAAAGCATTGCATTTTTGGATAAACCCCACACAAAAGACAGAAGTCGTGTTACTGTTGCGAAGAGCTGTGAAGGAGCATTAAGAAGCAAGCCTGCAGTAAGAACACTTTGAAAAAAAAAAGTCGACTAAATAGTTTTGAAACGAACATTTAAATATTTATTTGATGACACAAATATTACAGTCACACATCTTTACAAGATTCATAACAAATCACCTCAGCCGACTTTTCAAAGGTATTGGTTCAAGTTATACGTAAGTTCATTTCCTTATTCAAGAGGACGCAAATTATAAACTGTACTAAAAGTATGACGCTCATGTAGCTGTGTACGTAACCAACACGCAAGTAGCATGTATTAGAATGTGTATGTAGTTATGTTCGCTAATATACACCACTGCCCGTGGAATAGCAGAAATGTTAGCTTATTTGTTAGTTCTTTACAATACATCCTTTAAGGAGTGTTTAATCGTTACATTTTGTTTCCTTATCGTGTGACGAGTTTTAATTAACAATATAATGTAGTGAAGATGCTATAAATGCCTAAAATTTCAGTACACATCCAGTCACAGGTCAGGAATAATAATATGAAGACAGGAATAAGCATATGGGAGCATATGACTATATAAGTACTGTCCCACGATTCTTCTGATGCATTGAAGCATTCTGCAAGAGCTAAGTGCAGTCTTCCCAAAACATTTTCATGAAGTAGATCACATTCAGAGAATTTTTAATATACCGCTAAGTAAAACTTAGAGATGAGGCATTGGGGTGGCTGTGAACAAAGAAATGAGAAAAAAGTGATGTCAGAGCTGGGGTACTGAAACAAAAAAGTGTTGAGAAATTATGCACTGAATGAACTGAAGGCAGCAACTGAGCTGCACATAAGGAGTTAAAATGCATTGGAATGTTTGTTACGAAGTAGATCCTTTATGCCACACATGGGAATTAACTTGAATCCGTAATGCAAACGAAAAAGGGTATTTTTCATTATTATCATCAGGTGCACAATGATACTTTGATCACCCTGGCAGAATAGGCAAGAAATACCGTAAGACCCACTGAGTTTATATAACGTTAACAAAGCATAAACTACGTCAAAAATGAAAATAAAGAGAAAAGAATAAAAAAAATGGTTCTAGACAAAGTCATGAAACTCCAAAATAATCATAACGATATTATTGGTGAAAAAATTGCTAATCTTTAATGTATATAAACACAACCACATCTGTTAGCTGCAGTGACATAGATAACAACGAACAATTTCATTGAACATGAGGTAGACAAGAAAAATATCGATCAGAAGATGGAATGCAAATTAAGTACAGGGCAATGACACTGACCTTTAGCATCCAGAGCAACTTTCTCATGTCGATGGCTCGAAGAAGAAAAGAATAAAATTGCACGGGGGGAGGGATGTACGACATTCAAGTTCTCTGTAAATGGCGGTCCTTACCACTAATTAGACGACAAGATTAGCGCTGGTATATAGTGCATTTTAAAAAGCCTTGCTTTAGGCGTCATAGATATAGTTCGTCCGAACGAGTTTGTTTATTAATCGAGCAACTTTTACGAGAATCATACGACGATGAAAGAATGTTTTTTTTTTTTGGATCTTTTGAGTCACGAAAACATACAAAGCCGCCAGATTGTGGTTATTTTATTTATTTATTTATTTATTTTTCTCTTTTCGCTACCTGAAAGAAAGCCGTCTTTTAAAAGCAACGACTTTATATGTTGATTATATCCCCTTTCTCACGGTTGATGTTGTTTCATGTGAGAAAATTATTCTTTTGAAAAGTAGATAAGTCTTAGAATTTAGGTTCCGCCATTTGCATAAAAGAAATGGGTGCTTAGGATAATTATTTTATTTGAATTGGAACATCTCCTTTGCAAGTCAAATTAGCTGTAGGTTTAGAAATCAAGGTAGTTATTTTATGAAAGAGAATTATATAAAAATATGTCTTCGTGAACCTGAGAGGGGGTTGATTTTTTTTTTTCTTTTTCAAAGTGTGTTTCAAAGATCCAGCTCCCTTTAAGGTTAGTTTATGTTAAAGAATATATTTGGCCTTTTTAGCTTTTCTCTATCTTTGGTCCACCTCGCAGGCGATATGATATTTATTTTTATATAAAACACTGGTTTCGTAAAATTGCCGGATGACCAGAATGGGAAGAATCTAGAGCCGGCCCATAGCAGATATTGCTGAAGACTGCTTTTAGATTTGATACTGAGCAAAACAAGATCTATATTTTACCTTCCATGAATCCTCACGCATTTTGGATTGGCACACGAAAAATTAGAAGATCCGTAATGTTATTTTTCAAATTTAAGTAGTTTGAGCAAACTGAGCGATTTCAAAGTTATCATAAAAACTTCTCAGAATATGGTTATTTGTCGCGGCATAAGACCGTTCCCAGTGTGTTGTCATCATTGAAAGCACAAAAATTTTCTTTAAAATCAACATGTTTGTTACTACTCAACAAAATGAGAAACTAAAAAGCAATAAATGCACTTCTTACAATTTAGATATTTATTTTATTGTTTTAATAACCTATCTGATTGGTATAAATTAAAATGAATTTATAATACATTCAACTGACTATTTTTATGAGCATTTGCTACTTGGTTGTAACTGATAAAAGATGTTTCGAATGGTGTATGTTATGCAACTGGTACAGAATCATTTATTATTGCTAGTTTTTTACTTTTATGGTCTTTGAAATTTTTAATTTACATTTTTGATATACAGACGATAGTCTAAATTTTTCATCTCTAAGTTTCTCCTGATTTTTTTATTTTTTAAATTCACTTCCAGTTATTTTATGTAAGAAATTACATTAAAATTAGTTTCGCTCCGTTGAATTAGAAAATTTTAGGGGTAAAAGAATTGAAATCATTAAAATTAGTTAATAATTCTAGTTAATACAGAAGAATCCTCTATATTCTTTAAATTTTAATTTTGTGCTAATTATATTTATAAATTTTAAACATCTTTAGAAGTCTAAAAATGAATCGCTAACACTAAGTTGTAGTTTGTCTTCGAAACAACAGTTTATCAAATATATTTCTATATTTACGACTATCTTAATATTTACACTTAATTTAATAAATGAACAAACAAAAACTCTCAATTTTGCACTATTAGATAGAGCGAAAAACAATTTAAATGAATTTTATATAAAATTTTAAATTAATTCCTGGTTTTTTTTTTGGACAGCTTTAGAAAATTGCTCGACATTTTCGGATGTTTGATGTTAAGAGAATTGTCAAAAGTAAAAGAGTGATTATTTATTGTTAACATGATTTTTCAATTGAATAATTTGACTGAAAAGTTCCATCTTTTTATTATATATATATATAAAGTTTTGTTTAATTTCAATACCTTTAGCAGGAAATTTTTTTACTTTTCCATGAAAATATTTATTTTATACCCCATAATTAACAGATATAATATGAAACACATAACAACATTACGTGCTCTTCTGTTATAACTGTAGTAAAGCAACAAAATAGAAAACTCATTCAAAAAGATAACAGTACGCTGGAATTTGAAACATCAACTATGACCCCAAGGTATCCACCCAGCACACCCTCAGTAATCAGTGACAGGTATCATGGCTCACTGACCACAGTTCGCACTTCTGGAACGGAGTATGACGGTAATGGTGATCCGTGAAGTGATGCCTGTATCTTAGCGTATCTTTAGTAATGACTTCAGTAATTCTTCAGCGTATGAAGAGAACAGTAACTCACGTTTCATATTTAAATAAAAACTCTTTTCACCCAATTCACTGAATTATTTTAGGTTTTCATTGCATTCATTTACTTTCTAAGTTGTGTTTAATATTTTCATTCCCTTTCAGTTCTGTTAAAATTAACAGGCTGATGAACGCTATAAGCTACTGAGAGGGGAGAAATTCCATACCGTTCTTTTTTCTGACATGCACCTATTTCCGATGCATCGGACATTATTTGTACCTCTTTAACTACTGAATTTATTTGTTTCAGTCATTCATAAGTTAATTTCTAGAATATAATTATACGATAATTTTATTTGTGTTATTTTGGCAAACAAGAAAGTTAAAAAGTGAGTAGACGTGCTCCCATAAAGTCTGTTTAAAAAAAAAAACTGCATTCCTAAGTAAGTATTTAAAAATGAACATTAATCATATTTTTAATTATTTTAGTGAATCTCTCGAATTTAGTTTTCAAAATTTCCCCTTTAATTATTTAGAATGCTGATATTATTTTTCCATTTCATTAGCATTTAATTTTTTTTATGATATTTATTTCTTAAAATTATCTGAATATACCCTAAATACATTTACCTCTGATAATAAATGCAAAAGCATTAACGTAATGTTTCCTATTTTTTAAAGTTAAACATTTTTTTTATTTTAATGGACCTTTAATTACATCCGTATTAAATTTTATTTCCTATATTTATGTTGTTAGCCATTTTATAATTATGACTGTAAAAATAGTTTCATGCGTTGATTTAAATCCCCTTCCCCATTCCCAAAGTTTAAAATAAATTTTGTGATGAATTCGAAATAATTTATCCTTGTTGTCATTTATAGTTCGATTTTGCTTGTTCCTCAGACCTTGAAAATGTTTCCCATCCTTCCCCCAAATTAATTTTTTTTTTATTTTTAGAAAGTCTTCGCTAATATTAGTTTGTTTTGCTTTGGGCAAATAATAATCAATGGGTTTATTGAGTTACAAAGTGAACATGAACAGGTTATACTATCAAAATCGAATCATAATTGTTTCATTCTTAAACAGAAACGAACTGAGGTCCGTAACCGACTTCTGTAATTCAAAGATTAAGAGAGCCGACTCCGGCAAGCCGGGAAGCCTGGATTTAAAAACCTAGTTAGCTAGCAAGTCTTTTATAGCTTTGTTGTCTGTCAAGGATAAGTCTTCTATAATTATATGCAGTTCATTAAGTCAAGTTAATTATATGCAGCAATTAATAAAGTCTTAAAAAGTGCACTAAAGGGATGCTGTCAAATATGATTTGTTTTCGAATAAATATTGTATATTTCTTTGTGTCACTAACTAAAGTCGTAATTTAAGTCATCTCCTTCTGTTCTATGAGCATGACAGCTAGTAAAACTCCAATGCATCATAACAACCAGACAACTAAAGAGCTGTAACCCAGTAATGAGACACTAACAAGATGAAAGCGTTAGAGCATTAAACAGTTATAATTAGTGGATTTCTAATGAGCGACAGTAAAACACTAATTTCAGTGGAACTTTCAAAAGTTACAATCATGGAACATTACATAACTGTCACCGTTTGAACAATAAAGAATAGAAAACTTAAAAGATTATAATCAATTGACCCGTAAAGAATAGTAACCGAAAATGGAACACTTAAGAGTAACAACCAGTGGAATACTAAATAACTGTAACCGTGAAACCCTAAATAGTTCTCACTACTCGAAAAGGCTGTAATCAGTGGGACACTCAAAAGCCACAGTAAAACTTTAAAAACTTTAATTTGCCATTTCAAAACAGTTTTAATTTCTTGAGCAAAGAATCACATTAATATTCCATTCTGATTTTCTTTAATTGTATAATAAATGATATCATAACAGTTCTTAGAAACACCGTAATTAAGCTATACGAAGCAGTAGGAAAGATTTCGCATATAAAAATGAAAAACGTCATCAATAACGGTCCAGTATCCAAACAACAAGCAACTGACTTACTCAATTGGATAAAGAACTTCCTGTGAGTGTAATATCCGCCGATTTCACGAATATCTGATGCGTGCACAAATCGCCCATTTCACAACCGCAGGAACGAATTTCACCTCGAGCAACGGTCACCATTCCCCTGGTTTCTGAATATGGTTTTGCCATCTGCCCATGAAAAGAGGTCCAGTTCCCATGCTCTTTGTTTTATTTACATATGCTTACGACATTATCATTCAAATACGGCATAACTCAGAATCAACTACGACCATAACCCATCCAGATGTTCCAAAAATCCAGATGATGTTGTTTTATGTTCCGTAGGCTAAAAACATATCCATCGGAAAGTATGTTAAATAAGTTATTTTTTGGCCTGAGAAATGTCTTAGAAAAGACTTGCTCAAGATGTTCTTCCTTTACGTTCGTTACCTTATGCTATCATGCTTATATCGATCCACCTGCTTTCGAAAACGTTGCCAACAAGCGAAATATAAGGACTTCAATTTACCTTGTGCATGACTGGCACATGTTTAGTTCTTGAGGTGTAGCTGTTATCTAAAACATAAGATCTTTAATATAACTTTAATATAAATTTAACTAATCTGTTACTGCTTAACAAACTGAACGGATTAAAAAATATATAAACTTGGCTTAAAAAATGTAATTTTAATCGTTCTTACTTTTATACTAATATATGTGATTGATACAAATTAAAGTGCATCTCCTTTTTAATGTATCCAAAGTATAGTTTTACGAGCAATGTTATTATAATTAATCAAAGATATTTCTAAAGTCATATATTACGTACTCGTATAAAATCCTCCTCCCCATCAGCTATCATATTTCCTTTCTCAAATGTTAAAATAAATTACTTCAAATTAATTTAAATTAAACAGTTAAGGTAATATGAAATAGTCTAACCGCCGTGAAACAAAACACAAAATATACTAATTTGGATAAAATTAAAAAATGAAATTTATTCTTTGTTTTATTCATTAAAATAAAAAAATTCTCTTTTTTGTTCTTGTAAAACAAAACATGTAATTCATATCTATTCAACAAAGATAATGAACTTAATTTAAAAGAACTTCTGAGAACAAATTTAAACTTCATTGGTTTAAAGAAAAATAAATGGGTACAATAATATCCGGGATAATTGTAATTCTGAATATTTGAATTCAGGATAACGGCGTTCTGGATATTAGGAATCCATACAACAATGATCTGGATACCTGGAGTCATAATAACAGGATTTTTGCGATAATGTTACTGTAAGAGACATATACCGAAAATTTTAATCAAACACCGTAGTTACAATTCAGTACACGTAACCGGCTTATGACAAAGTGTACTGTCAAACTACATTAAAACTTCGGTAGCTGAGAGATAAGCGATTTACGACTGACGTAAATTTTTAATCTAAATTTGAGCTGTGTTTTCGCCCACTGTGGTACGTAACTGGAATGCGAGCTGAGCTCGTTGATGACCACCAAAAAGATAAGAATCGGAACATTTTCAGACACAGCATGTATAAACACAGTAAACAACTATTTGCTCGCAAAATACTCTCATGCTGAAACACATGCTTTAAATTTCGCGCAATAACGCATTTCAGTTACATCCTAAATAAAACTCATTTGTTTCAGAGATACGGCAATATTTTCTCAAGAAAACTTTTCAGGCAAAAAATTTTTTCCAGCTAACAGAAATTAAAAACTTAACAATATACCAGATATCGGGTAACCCAAGATAAACCAAAGCAAGTGAATCTATGTCCAGTTCGGTTTATCTTAAGCTATCCGATGTAGTAATATTGCCTTTCAGTTCATGCGTTCTGCCGTTGCTTTGGGTTCGGTTTATCTTAGGTTACCTTATACTACATTTAAGCATGTATAATATTTATGAATTCGTCAGTGAAACAGTACATATGAACCCGGCAAGAGTGTTTCAAATGGAGAGAGCAAACTGACTCAAAAATTCCAGTTAAAAACTCTGAAAGCTTATATAAACAAAACAATAACAATTCCCAACAATATAAAGCTTACAACTAAGGGGAATAAATAAAAAAAAAAGATAGGGTGTGAGAATTTTTTCCAATTGTAAGAAACGTCTATTCTTTCATTATTTGCGCTTATTACGTACGCAAATAAGTAATAGCAAAATAAAATGAGCTTCTCCTCCCCTTTACTTTAAAACTCTCGAAAGTGTTAACTTAGCAGAGAAATGTAAACAAATAAGAACTGTTATGAATCTTAGTTCTACGAGAAAAACGGAACTTTCTTGAAATACATACAATCTAGAAATTACTCAAATATTTCTCTTCTTTGCTTTAATAATAAAAAACACCTACGACTGCCATCTGATAAAACCAAATATTTAACATTGATTAAAATTAACTCAAGTGTTTTATCTTTAAAAGCTCGAATGTTTATTTTTTTCATCACTATATCCGCATGATTCATATACGAAACACTAAATATTTCTGTTAACTTGTTAGTAATAAAAATTAGTTTAAATAAATAAAACTTAATCTATGTTTAACAACTGGTGTAATAATGAAGTGTACACAAACGTACATAGGTTAAACTAACAGTATGATTTATTGTAATGTCATAAACAGTAGGGGAAACGAATGTAGTCATTACTTTTAATAAAAAGAGATAGGAAGATATAATTTTGGAAAATACGTTTTGAACTGTCAGTATTGAAAATTTTCTGAATGCAGCTGCAGGAAGATTTTTGAATCAAGTAAAATTCATGAAAATTAAGCATTTGGATATGCAATGCAAACAGTATTTCCCCCTTTTATTAATAAATGTTTCATTACGAAACAAAAGAGTAATTCTTACCTGAATTTCCTGTATAAATTCCGTCTCGTCCAAAAGCACTATTTTGCAGTGATAATTGCGTTGTTTTTTCCCGAAACACCAAAACATTTTGAAGTTAATTCTTTTTAATTTCAACAATGAAATGTTCTCCGAAAAATGATAAATTTAATTAAGTTTCTCTAAACATCGAAGAAAAGAAAGTTTTAATGAAAGTTCAGTAAAAGTATTCCTTGACAAGTGAATAAATATTAGTCTACTAAAATGTTCAGTTCACGAATGGGAGGTACAAAGACGGTGTTTCAGAACTCAACCTCAAACTGCCGGTCATCCCTTCATAGTCCCTCTGTCAGTAACCACGCGTGTTGCTTTCCGATCAGCAGGTAGCCGTCTGTGAAACACACCCATGTCGTCTACTTTCACTGGATTGGTTATTTTTACGCTACAACTATAAAACATACCTGTCACTTTAAGAAAATGGTGGTGCTGCCATCTATCGTGTACAAAGAACATTTCACCGTAAGTTTAAAAATATTGGGAAAATTGTATTTTTCCTAATGAGGAAATTACTGACGTTCTTATTCAATGTACGAAAAAGCATGCATTCAGAAATGGTAATTTCAGATACATTTGTCAGGAAACTTAACAAAGTAAAAGGCAATTAATTATTATTTATTAATTTTTTTATTAGTATTAGTAGTTATTTTTATTGCACCTCAAAAAGAATAAAATACTTTGCTACTAAAATTGACAGAT
Organism: Stegodyphus mimosarum; assembly: GCA_000611955.2. Taxonomy (NCBI): domain Eukaryota; kingdom Metazoa; phylum Arthropoda; class Arachnida; order Araneae; family Eresidae; genus Stegodyphus; species Stegodyphus mimosarum. Next base: position 527,807 of record KK116125.1, read on the forward strand.
GAAAACAAGCTTTACCAATGAGCGAAGCTTGGAATCTTTAATTTATCCTTCACGGGCCCTCCCTCGTGGCAGATTATCAGAATCTGGCCCAGACTCGTAGCTAGGGTTTTCAGCGCCCGGAGACGGTTGAAGATTTCGCGTCCGCTCCTGTTTGCTAAGAATGGAAAATATTTAGTTCTAAAATTTCGTAACATCAGTTTAGTTTCTCCTGGATGATGCGCCCAGAGACAGATGTCCTTCTTTGTCCATTTGGCCAAGCATAAGATCTTTAATTTATTTCTGAAACTCAATCAGGCTGCCACTGATTAACAAAAGGAGAAATTTAAAAGCAATTTGCTTCCATTCTGCGAAACATGAGCTCTTTATCTTCCAGTGTTCTCGCGCATAGCGGATTCTCAGAGTTTGGCAGTCCGGCAAAGCATAAGATATTAAATTTATTTTTCATATTTAATCAGCGTTCTATTGATTTACAAACTATGCTTTAATCGCAGTTCTTAATTATTAAAAATTTTAATTCACTTTTTTTAAGAATATATATATATATAACTGATGCAAATTAAAATATCTTTAATTTATAAGGTATTTAATTGGTAATTTTTGTGAACATTTGCAGCTTTTTTGTCATTGCTAAAAGATATTTATACAGCTAGATGTTACATAAGTTCTTAGTACTCGATGTTCTTAGTACATACGTATATTTTATGTTTTATATTTTTAATATAAATATGTTTTCTCAATTTTTTTTCATTCTTAGTAAAAAATCTTTGATTTAGTCTTTCAGGTCGCACTAATTTAACATTTTTTATTTTTTTCTGACTGAGGAAGAAGCAAAGAATGTGAATTGTTTGTTTACTCAGAATTTTATTAACATGTTTGTATTTCTGTTCCATTAGCAGTTAGTTAATCAGATGAAACACATAACTATTGCGAGGAAGGGGAGAATCCTATATTTGTTCAGCCCAAAGAGGCGTTAAAGGCCTTCAAGGCCCTTAAAGGCCAGAAGGGCTATTAGTTTCGAAACAACATTTTGCGTCCTATCACTAAAAGCGTTGAATCACTTTTTAGGTTTTTATCACCAAATATTATCGCTCGGTATTATATTTAAAGAAATTAAATAATGAAAAATCTACATGAATGTATACATGTTTTTCGCATTGTGAAAAACAACACTACCTAGAGCCACCAAATTTCGAATAAGTTAATCCATCTGGAAGCCCGAATTTTAAATTTCGAATTTATTTTATTAAATATTTCATATTCTGTAAAACGTTAAGAAATTCAACGATTTTAAATTGAACAGTGGCAACACTGCACGGAATAAAATATTTTTATCCCCTGAGAGCGAAAATGTCTATCGGAATTTCTAAAGATATGCTGTTTTAAAATATTTTTAGCTTAAATGCTGCCGAAACGGTTTCCGAAATGTGTATGCGTGTATAAAGAAAAAAAAAAAACCGTCCCCTTTGGGCGTAGTATAAAATCAGCAAGCTTTCAGAGTTTTAAAAAAAATTTATTTATTACTTTTTTTCTTTTTTTGTGTGTTAAGCAGCTCGCCTACGAAGCGCTTTAGGACTACGTTTATCCATCATCGAGAATTGAAGAAAGCAAATACTTTATTAACCTTCAGTATACAATCCTTGTAAATCTATAAAATGTTTAGCTCAATTATGTAGCCTCGTGATTCCTCTAAAGAACTCATTTTCTGAAATATATAGTCTGGTTATGATTTTTTTAGTCTCTTCAAAGCCATATAAATAATGAGGTCTAAAGCAAGACTTTGCTTAGGGGGAAAAAATTCACAAGCCAGACTTGGTGAGTAAGGAGGATTAAGGAAATAAGGGAAAAAACTGTGAGTTAGTTATTTTGTGTGTGTGTGTTTCAGAAACAGTTTGTGGAGAATGAAACTAGGTGACAGCGCATTATCTTTCAGCAGAAATTAATTATTAGATTGAGTTTTTTCAGATCTAATGCTGAATTCTGTTCAGAAATCTTAATAGAACCTACAGCGCTTTATAAAATATATTTACTACTTGTCCGCCAAGGCAAATTCCTTGTGAATTCCTTTCAATCAAAAAGTTACCAGTATCGTCTCTTTACTTTAGATTTCTGAAACCGAAAATACTATGGACCAAACAGATGACTGCCAAACTTGAAAGCAAACCTCCGTTAGCAAACCTCTGTTAAATTTCAATTCTTAAAAGGAGTTTTGGATAATTTAAGCATTTATTTACGCATTTTTTAATAAAGCACACAAGTGACAAAAATTAAAATACGTTTAATTCATAATCCACTGCTGGTCATTAAAATTGCTACACCATGAAGGTAGCATGCAACAAACCTCAAGTCTACTTGAAAAATACTACATGTTGGGGCATACGTATGATTAGCTTTCCTTTACATATAAGGCATGAATAACGTCACATACATTTTGTATAAGTGGTAAGATTGCACACCGGATAGTGGACTGTCGGGACTGCAGTTTATCGTTCCCCTAGTTGGTTTGCTCGTATTGGTCGGAATTCCCTGAATAACAGGTGCCTGTCAAGCGAATATGGAATCGAGATTACAGGAGGGGCGTACTGAACTCCATGCAGTATCTCAGCGGTCCCAAGCCGCTAACGTCTAAGAAGATAGATATGTGGTCCTCTCGGCCTTGCGCGATCGTACAGCCACGTCACGCAACCTCAGTCAGGAACTTGGCTCGTATGAAGGACGTCAAGTGTCCACACGGACAGTGCAACGACGTTCTACAGCACCACGTATTGTCAGCATGATGACCATTCTTGCAGCTTTCGTTGACGGTACAGCAGAGACAGGTGCGCATACAGTAGTACGACGAACGATGTCAAGGACACAAGAGTGTTACTACATTATGTTTTCAGACAAATTCCAGATTTTGCATATAGCATAATAATGGACGTGTCCTTATCTGGAGGAACCGACGAGAGCGAGCGTTGCCAACTTACATTCGCCTTTGTCGTACGGCCCCAGGATTTAGCATACTGGTATGGGATACACATCTTGATCACCTCATGTTCACATGGCCGATAATGTGGTCAGCAGCCGTTACATTTTTCAGGTCGCCTAACCAGTATAGTGGTTAACGTCGCTGACTGCCGTGCCAAAGGGCTCGGGTTCGAACTCCGGAGAAGGCATGGATGTTTGTAAATGTATAGTGTCGGTGCAGCGCTATAAATATGAGGCGAGTCGAAAGTCCTCTCATGCGGTTTGGTGGAAGGGGAGAGGGGTGCAATCGCACTGTGCTCATGGTTGTTGCCAACGACAGGCGTAATCTGGCGCTCCTTGAGACGAGAATTCTCGTGGGCTTGGGCTGACTCTGTCAGACAAGTGAGCATGAGTAACAACAAAAACAACAACAACACATTTCTCAGCTTCAACTTTGTCCTATTTTCGCAGCAGCGTGACGCCAGTTTCAAAAGATAATAAAAGACCACATGTTGCTGTACTGTCTTGATCTTCTTTGACACAGAGGATGTCCGAGTGTTTCCCTGGCCAGAGCTTCTCCAGATTTCTCATCCATTCAGAACACTTGGGTTTCCAAGACACTGGCACCCCGCCACTCTCCAGTCATTACTGTTGATCCAAGCTCAGTTCTATTCGGTGCTCAGTCGGTACTGCTAACGGAGGTTTAAACTTTGTGTAGTGAATTATGTTCGCTGTGCAGTCCAAACCGCCTGCAAATATAATCATATCTTCGTCTTATTATACTATACGTTAGGGTGGAGCAAAAAAATTTGTTTTTTAAATTTATATTGTCTGAGTCATTATACTGTTCCAAATGGACTAGAACAAACTGTGTTTAAATTTCAGCCCAAAATGTTGACATTTTGAAGTTCCACACTTTAAGTGAACACGTGTACTGACTTTTTTAACTCTTTTATGCTTTTTTCATGAATTGCTTTATCAAAAACGCCAATTTTAGCGCGAGGAATTGCTTCCCATAAAAAAATATCAAATTCTGATCTGACTATTGTTCTTGCTTACACCCTTGGGGTAAACAATCATGTGGCTTCCATGACCGCTCAACAACGTTTTATTGTTAATTAGTTGGTTGTTCGGTGTGTTTTATCAATCCTGCTTTATCAGTCATTGTGTATGTTTTACTAAGATTATGTCAACTAGAAGTGCGCCTAATTGCACGGAAAAAATTGCAAGGATTTTACGCAAGTTTAATTTTCAAGTTATTTTCTCCCCTAGAAATAAAATCCGAGGTTCGGCTCTTAAAGATTCTATTTCTGACTTTAATTCTTGGGGAATTTATAGCATATCGTGTCAGTGTGGCCTAAGTTATATTGGCCAAACGAAAAGAGCATTAAAATTTCGCATAAAGAACACGAATCTTACGTCCGAAAAGGCGAAATTAACAAATCTTCAATTGGAAATTCAATCACACTTTTGATTTTGGTTCTGCTAAAATTATCCAGAAAGCTGGTCCTGTTAGGGAATTAGATTTTCCTGATGCTTTTCACATTCACAAAAATTTTGTCCTGTTTAGTCAATGATTTCAATTCCAATCCAGTCCTGCCTATTGCTTTATAAATTCTACTAACTTAACACTTCATTTTAGTTACTATTTCTGCCTATAGATGGTGCTATCGGCTCTTCCACTGGTCGCTTGTGGGAATAAATAGAATCGACATTCGCTTTTTCGCTTTTGCAGAATTTTTTTCTCCTGATGAAGGGGGACCGGCGTTGGCCTCGAAATTGATTGGGATTTTACAAAAATCTGCGCCGAATACAAGGTTGTCGATTTGCCTGTTTTATTTTTTAGAAGTGCACCTTTTTGTAATGTTTTTGAAACTCCAGTATAACTTAAAAAGGGACAGTTTTACCCATGCATGTTGATGTAATGAAGCATTTCCTTTGGGTCAGAAATGAGTTATTGTGGAACGGGGACAAGAAAAACCAGTCACTCAAAGTCATTAACGAAATTATTTCCTGTGAGATTTCAAGAATTTGAAAGAAAAGCTTCATACCTCAGTTGAGTTACTTCAGGTAAGTTTCTTTGGGAAATGCATCTAAATGTAAACCAGCTAAAGTTATTGACAGGAGAAAGCTGCGGAGAGAAAGTGGTAAGGCACAGATTCACCTTCAGTCAACCGCTAGACCATAATACGATTTTTATATGGCATCTAGTTTAATAGAAGGAAGGATAAAACTATAGTGTATGAGAAGAAGGGAAATTTTTTTTGCAGGACTACAGCTGAGGAAGGGCATATTGCTCTCTTGTCAGAACCTGGTTCTGTTTATATAGGACATGTAACTCCGGATTCTGAGTTTAGTGCAGATATTACACAAGGCATCACCAACATTCTTAAACATAAATCATTACACATAATTTGATCATTTCTAAATTAAGTAAATTGTTAATTAAATTATTATTCATAAATTTGATCATTCCTAATCAAAGTGATTGAAATTTCCAACCTGACTGCTGTTGGGTATGACGGAACGAGAGTCTACACTAAGAAGAAAAATTGCATAATTAGACGTCGTGATATTTTTTGGCCATAAACTGCATTGGCTTGTTGCACACCAATGAACTGCTTCTTCGTCATATTTTCCAGAGGACTGATGGAAATACATCTGGGATACAACAGTTTCGTGGAACAATAGGGACCTATATCTCTATTCCAGTTAATCTATCCGAAACTGAAAAAGACCTCCTTGATACTTCTAAAGCAGTATCCTCAAGGGGAGTGCCCTTCACACTTATACTAAACAGGAGTCCTGGAAAGCGGCCTACTCAAGCTGGCTCACAGACAACAGAATTCATCGCCTTTATATATAAACCACCCGAGCCGACAGACGGCTTGAAGCTACTAGCCGAATATGTTATAGAAGTTTATGTGCCATCCTAGTTTGGAATAAAGAAAATCCTGAGAGCAACACATGGAGCACGTTATGTTCGAGGAATGATCTAGAAAAGTTCATTCTTGTTAACAAATTCTAAGGCAGTCGTTCACGAAATTATCCACAGGAACTATTATTTTACTCCAAAACATAGTGTTGGGGATGCTGGAAGATGAACGAGCATATATTCGTGAACCTGGCCTGAGAAGAATTCTGAAAGTTAGAAAAACTGGCTAGAAGGGGGAAATACGATAATTTGTGCTCCTCAAATAGAATTTCAAAGCAGAGGAGTATTTTGAGATGCTTCGTTACCTTGAATGAAACACCGCCTACCTTGAACCTCAGCGACGAAAGCATATGATTGATTAGAAGCGGTTCTCAGTTTGAAATAGGAAAGCTCCCTTGCCATTTTCAAGTAGTAGAAAGGCATGTGAGACTGGTGACAGAAGCATGATTGGCAACATGTGGTGCAGAAATCAGGGATGGATTCATATGTAGTCGAATTAAGTTCCTGAACGAACTTACGAAGCTCGACAACAAGATGAATTTCTTCAGTTCCCTTGTGGCACCTGCAGATGACGAGAGATTAAGTTGAAACGCTTTTAATGCCCTTTTTTTACCAATTACAACCATATGTTGGGTCAGGAAACAAAACTGTTGCAAAAAAATCATTAAAAACATATTGTTAAAAAACAGTGTGACGTTTTCATTAACATTAACTTGACTTTTTAAATTTGCCTCGTGTGAAACCTGAAGATGACGAGAGACTGAGCTGCAATTTTTTTACTGGGTTTCCTTCATTAAATAGAACCATTTTTGAGATCAGGAAATAATAAAATAAAAAAAAATTGTTTTGCCTTTTTCATTCCACCCTACTGTACGTGTGTAATAAATAAGATTCTGCTATTTGCTTTTCTTCCTGATAAAGCAATTTTAGAGGTCAGCAGTGAATATCTAAATGATAATTTTTATGGAATTTTCAACTTTGTCGCAATTAATCTAAGATGCTCCTCCCGCTACATTTTACGTAAATGATACATTACTTTTTAACATACTTTTTAAAATTCTTTTAGTATTTTTTAAAATTCTGGAAGGTAAACACCTTTTTTGAAGAAGACTGTTGTGGGAAATCTTTCGATAACAATCTGATAATGTAATCTGAAATCTTCACATTGCAATTTTAGATGTTTACTGAGTCCATAGCTTGCTTAAAGGCATTGTATTGTCCTCCAGCAGCCACAGAGAACTGAAAATTAGAGAGCTGAAATAAATATGACGCTTCCTCCGTTTAATAAAGAAGCCGTTTGTGTTTCCCTCAGCAAGGCGTATATTGATGAAATGAATAGACGTGTTGTTGACATCAGGATGTTTAGAAATTTGGTCATCAACTCAAGATATGTTTATACTACGAGGTTCTTTCATCATGTAAAAGGAATATATTTCCCAAAGGAGGGAAACTTTACGAATAAGGGAAAGAAAAAAAGAGATTTTGAAAATGCCTCATTCAAAAATCAGCATAATAATATTTCCATTTATCAGAACTGGAATATATATAAGAAGAAACATAAGTATATTTGATAGTATTTTACGCCATCAATAATCATACTATTGAATTAGAGAATTCTTAAACAACGTGATAGCCAGCTGCTTGCACTTATATGCAGATGATTTTCAGTTTCATTTATTTAAGAATACATATTTTCCTAACCTGTGGTAATTTCGGAAAACTAATAGATGAACAACTTATATGAATAAATCTATCTCTACTATTAAAAAATGAAGACTTTGTATGCGTGCTCTTCGCCCTATAAAAAAGGGGGTGATTGATTCTAAGAGCCGCGAAATTTTGAAAACACGTAGTCTTCCACTGGAACATGTGCACGTCAAAACCCAAATTTTGAACATTGGGTTTCTTTTTTTGGTTTATTTTATGTATTGTGCGAATTTCATGAATTTTTTATTAACAAACTCAACGTTCTGAAAGTGATACATTTCCAATATCCGAAAATAAAATACCTTTATTTTCCATGCGCCAGTGTATTGCCATTCGGGTAAGCCTATGCTATTTACGTTTCGAATTTAATCAATAAACTCAATGATTTAAAAACAGTGTGTCTCCAGCGCCCAAAATAAAATATGCTTCATTTTCCACACCCCAGTAAATTGCCATTTGGCAAAGAGTAAACTATTTAATTTATTTTTCAAATTTAATCTCTCTCTTTTGGGTTAAGAAATAAATCGATTTAAAAGCAATATGCATAGTTCTTAGTAATATTTTTGTATCTTTTTAAAAATATATCTGGGTCGCCCAGACGGTATAGTGGTTAGGGGAGCCGACTGCGATACCGAACAGCCCGGGACCGAATCCCGGAGAAGGCATGGATGTAAATTGTCTGTCCTCTTATAGCAAGTAACGGTGGCCACCCATTAGGCTCCGCCACAATAAAATGACCACCACTTTCTGTCTTAAGAGTGGCCAATGCTGAAAAAATACAAGTG